>JAWPHD010003531.1:0-214378 GCA_037043455.1 Cyrtodaria siliqua | reverse complement strand
GTTTCCATATACATATACATGTATGAAGACTGGTTAATGCAGAAATCACCTTCTCATCCATATAAATTTCAGTATTTTTTCTTCTGTATTTTGGGACCATAAACCATGCCACAGCTAAATAGCAGACTAGTAAAAATAAAACAAAATACGATCAATAAGGTTTGAATAATATTTAGTACTTCATCAATGGAATTCCCAGTCACCATAAATGTGATACTGAGTACCATCGTATAACTGTAACGTGGTAGCCCCTGAAAACAATAATTGATTTCCGAGTTAATTGTTTCTATTTCCCTCTAAATGTACTAATACAAGCAGCTTGTTGTTTTCTTTCAAAACTCAGTCTTATATATGAATACAAGTATTGAATAATGTAGTAATGAACAGAACTATCTTTGAACAAAAGGGGGGGAAAAACATGATTTGTTTGCGAGTTTAACTATTTAAAAAAGCAAGCATCTAAAAAAAAAATCTACCCCTGAACCGTTCTTGTGTTGAAGAATTAACTGGTGTTACTTTTATTTCAGATTGGTACATGGGTTATAATACAAAAAGTAAAACGCAGATGGGAATATTCCCTAAATCCTACATACAGTTAAAAGAAGCCACTGTTGTCAAATCTGGGTAAGTTTTTTTTTTTTATAAGATTGTGCATTATATTTACTAACAATTTGTTGCTTTAGTTCCATTGTATGATAGCAATGGTGATGAGTTATTTAGTGTCTTAAGGCTGTGACTTGTCTTTTGAAGACAATACATAGTATTGAGATAAAGTACTCAATGGCTTAGTGTCTTTTAGATCAACGCCTGATGTCTTGAGGTCAAGGCTGTGTGTCCTGAGGTCAATGCTTAGTGTCTTGAGGACAGTGCTTGGTATCTTTAGGTCAATGATTGGTGGATTTAGATCAATGATTGGTGTCTTGAGGTCAATGTTTAGTTGCTTGAGGTCAAGGCTTAGTGTCTTGGCATCTTTATGTCAATGCTTAGTGTTTTGAGGTCAGGGTTTGGTGTATTAAGATCAAGGATTAGTGTATTGATGTCAAGGATTGGTGTCTTTAGGGCAAGGCTGATTGACTTGAGGTCAAGACTTAATGTCTTGAGGTCAATGCTTGGTGGCTTTAAATCAAGGATCGGTGTATTTTGGTCAAGGCAAATTGACTTGGTGTCTTAAGATTAAGGATTAGTGTCTAGGTCATGGATTGGTGTCTTAATGTCTAGGCTTGGTGTCTTTAGGTCAGTGCTTAGTGTTAGTGCCTTGTGGTCAAGGATTGGTGTCTTTAGGTCAAGCCTTAGCATCTTTAGGTCAAGGCTTAGTGTCTTGAGGTGACTTTAGATCAAGGTTTGGTCTTTAGATTAAGGCTTAATGTCTTGATGTTAAGGTTTAGTGTCTTGAGGTCGAGGCTTAGTGTCTTGAGGTCAAGGCTTAGTGTCTTTAGATCAAGGATTGGTGTATTGTGGTTAAGGCATATTAATGTCTAAAGACCAAGGCTTAGTGTTGTTATGTCAAGTATTGGTGTCTTGAGGTCTAGGCTTGGTACCTTTTGGTCAAAGGCTTAATATCTTGAGGGCAAGGCTTAGTGTATTGTTGGCAAGGCTTAGGTCAATGATTAGTGTCTTGAGGTATTTTGGTAAAGGCATATTGTCTTGTGTGTCTTGAGATCAAGGCTTAGTGTCTTTAGATCAAGGATTGGTGTCTTTATATCAAGGATTGGTGTCTTTATGTCAATGCTTAGTGTCTTGAGGTCAAGACTTGGTGTATTTAGATCAATGATTGGTGTATTGAGGTCAATGCTTAGTGTCTTGAGGTCAAGGCTTGGTGTATTTATATCAAGGAGTGATGTCTTTTTGTCAAGTATTGGTGTCTTTAGAACAAGGATTGGTGTCTTTATGTCATGGATTGTTGTCTTTATGTCAGTGCTTAGTGTCTTGATGTCAGTGCTTGGTATATTTAGATCAAAGATTTGTGTCTTTATGGCAAGGCTTAGTGTCTTGAGGTCAAAGCTTGGTGTTTTGAGGGCAATGCTTAGTGTCTTGTGGTCAAGGTTTGGTATCTTTAGGTCAATGCTTGGTGGATTTAGATCAATGATTGGTGTCTTGAGGTAAATGTCTAGTGTCTTGAGGTCAAGACTTAGTGTCTTGGCATCTTTATGTCAATGCTTAGTGTTTTGAGGTCAGGGTTTGGTGTATTTAGATCAAGGATTAGTGTATTGATGTCAAGGATTGGTGTCTTTAGGGCAAGGCTGATTGACTTGAGGTCAAGAAATAATGTCTTGAGGTCAATGCTTGGTGGCTTTAAATCAAGGATCGGTGTATTTTGGTCAAGGCAAATTGACTTGGTGTCTTAAGATTAAGGATTAGTGTCTTTAGGTCATGGATTGGTGTCTTGATGTCTAGGCTTGGTGTCTTTAGGTCAGTGCTTAGTGTTAGTGTTTTGTGGTCAAGGATTGGTGTCTTTAGGTCGAGCCTTAGCGTCTTTAGGTCAAGGCTTAGTGTCTTGAGGTGTCTTTAGATCAAGGATTGGTGTATTGTGGTTAAGGCATATTGACTTGGTGTCTTAAGACCAAGGCTTAGTGTTGTTATGTCAAGTATTGGTGTCTTGAGGTCTAGGCTTGGTACCTTTTGGTAAAGGCTTAATATCTTGAGGGCAAGGCTTAGTGTATTGTTGGCAAGGCTTAGGTCAATGATTAGTGTCTTGAGGTATTTTGGTAAAGGCATTTTGTCTTGTGTGTCTTGAGATCAAGGCTTAGTGTCTTTAGATCAAGGATTGGTGTCTTTAGGTCAAGGATTGGTGTCTTTATATCAAGGATTAGTGTATTTATGTCGAGGATTGGTGTCTTTATGTCAATGCTTAGTGTCTTGTGGTCAAGGCTTGGTGTATTTAGATCAATGATTGGTGTCTTGAGGTCAATGCTTAGTGTCTTGAGGTCAAGGCTTGGTGTATTTATATCAAGGATTGATGTCTTTTTTGTCAAGTATTGGTGTCTTTAGAACAAGGATTGTTGTCTTTATGTCATGGATTGATGTCTTTATGTCAGTGCTTAGTGTCTTGATGTCAATGCTTGGTGTATTTAGATCAAAGATTTGTGTCTTTATGGCAAGGCTTAGTGTCTTGAGGTCAAAGCTTGGTGTCTTGAGGGCAATGCTTAGTGTCTTGTGGTCAAGGCTTGGTGTATTTAGATCAATGATTGATGTCTTTATGGCAAGGCTTAGTGTCTTGAGATCAAGGCTTGGTGTTCTGAGGTCAAGGCTTAGTGTCTTGGTATCTTTATGTCAAGGCTTAGACTTGAGGTTAGTGCTCGGCGTATTTAGATCAAGAATTGGTGTCTATGTCAAGGTTTGGTATCTTTATATCAATGCTTAGTGTCTTGAGGTCAAGGCTTGGTGTATTTAGATCAACGATTGGTGTCTTTAGATCAGTGATTGATGTCTTTAGGGCAAGGCTGAGTGACTAGAGGTCAAGGTTTAGTGTCTTTAGATCAAGGATTGGTGTCTTAAGATCAAGGATTGGTGTCTTGAGATCAAGGATTGGTGTCTTTAGGTCAAGGCTTAGTGTCTTTATGTCAATGCTTAGTGTCTTGAAGTCAAGGCATGGTGTCTTTAGATCAAGGAATTGTGTATTTTGATCAAGGCATATTGATCTGGTGTCTTAAGACCAAGGCTTAGTGTTGTTATGTCAAGTATTGGTGTCTTGAAGTCGAGGCTTGGTACCTTTTGGTCAATGCTTAATATCTTGAGGGCAAGGCTTAGTGTATTGTTGGCAAGGCTTAGTGTCTTTATGTCAGTGTCTTGAGGTCAAGGCTTAGTGTTTTGAGGTCAAGGCTAAGTGTCTTGGTATCTTAAGGTCAAGGTTTAGTGTCTTTAGATCAAGGATTGGTGTATTTTGTTCATGGCATATTGACTTGATGTCTTAAGATTAGGGCTTAGTGTCTTTAGGTCAAGCTAGGCTCCAAATCGCCATAGGCGAAAAGAAATCTGAACTGGCGAATGAAAATCGTAAGAAATACAGTCTTTCACTGTTTATAAGCCACTACCCTGCTGGGTGTTGTTAGCTAATTAGCAACAATCAAGTTGGACTGATAAACTAATTATCGCAGTGTTTATTGAAGACCGCTGTCAAATTGTCGGTGTGCGATAGACTCCGCCCACTGTTCAGCCTCTTGCTGTCAATCAACTGGTTTGTGACCCCACGCTCAATATTACCCACATATTTAACTGTGTTATCGAGCCGGGTAAAACATAAAAATAACGTGGCACCCTCTAGTGGCCAAAATGGCTTTTCAAAACAGAAAGTTTGGCAGTTTGCTTACGAATTAATAAGCTGGAGATGCCGTCGGTGTTTTTGAACTTTACGATCACTGATAAGACTAATTAGTTGTACACACGGTAGCGTAAACTGAAACAATGGCAAATGTGAACGGCTGTCTCTGAGTTGGGATAATTTATGGTTGAACAATCAACTTGAACAAATACAAAAGGTGTGCTTACTCAAAATATTGGTACAATTTTAGAATGACTTACTCTGTGCATGATATTCGAGGTGTATGTAGCATTACTGAATTTTGTCTCACAATGCAGCGTGATCTTTCTAGCTCCTTTGGAACTCCTGTTAGTTGAACTTGTTTTATATAACTGTTTTATATGCCTCAGCTTAGCCTTACATTTTTAGCTCGACTATTCGAAGAATAAGAGAGCTTATGTAATCACCCCGGGGTTGGCGTCGGTGTCGGCGTCCCACATCAATGTTTGTGTGTAAGCTGTGTTTAC
Source organism: Cyrtodaria siliqua (assembly GCA_037043455.1). NCBI lineage: Eukaryota > Metazoa > Mollusca > Bivalvia > Adapedonta > Hiatellidae > Cyrtodaria > Cyrtodaria siliqua. The sequence goes on along the minus strand of JAWPHD010003531.1, from coordinate 209,614 downwards.
AAGTCTATATCTCTTACAATTCTTATCCTAGCACAACCAAATTTGGCCATGGGCTTCCTTATAGCATTATCTTAAGGGCTGCATAAGCAATTTTGGTTTCTGTAACCCATGGGCTCCCATGGAACCCAAATTATGATAGCCCATAAAATGTGTCCCATTTCACATTTTGGGGGTGGGGGGTGTGTGGGGGGGGGAAGGGGGCAGGTGGGGGTGAGGGGAGAGGGAGCAATGGAGCCCATAAAATGTGCAATAAAGGCAGATCTAGGTTTGCATGTAAGCATGTATATATCTATAAATTTGGTTTGGGATTTCTTATAGCATTATGCATCTTATTCATACTTCACTCATATTGGGGCATGGGCTCCCTCCTCCCCCACACCAGCCCCCACTCCCCCCCCCCACCCCCCCCCCCCCCCCCCCCCCCCCCCACTCCACCCCCAAACTTTTTTTTTTTTTTTTACATATTACTGTGTTGTTTTGGTCGATTCTTACACATATGTTGCCCACTCCCCACCCCACCCCCACCTCTCACCCCTCTCCCTCCTTCCCCCACTTGAAACTGTTTTTTGTTTTTTTTTACATATTTCTGTGTTGTTTTAGTCAATTCTTACATATATGTTGCCCCGTCACGATTTTCTCGGACATGCGCAATGCGATTCAGTTGAACGAAAACAAACTATTCGGGGCAGTTCCGATAGTAAACAAAACGATCAGAACTCTTCGCGAATCCGACGAGGAAGTTCCGATCGTAAACGAATAATATCGGAAAATCTCCGCAATCGGATTGTCTAAAACAATTACGAAAACAATTTCAAAATCCGATCTTTTCAATCCTGTTTTTCCCCAGCAAAACGCATATTAAATGGGGTGAAATTATTGCCATTTACCTTTTTCATAGTCCTCTTTATAATTAAGTAAAGTTTATATCAATTGGTGGACAAAAAGATATAGGTAGAGCCTCTTTAAGGCCGTACGGTTGTTTCTTGAGGCTATGATATAGAATGTTATGGCAAGGCTATGACATTGTGTTATAAATTAACCTAGGTCGCAAGTTCACAAATAAATGTCTTAAGGCCATGTGTTAGGGACATGAGGCCACTAACTATATCTCATGTCAGCCATCTTCCTTACTATACTCCTCAAAATAAGTTCCATATGCTTACCAGTGAAATTGACTACATACCTCTAACCAGCGCACACGCTGCCATATGACATGGGCGCCATTTACGATTATTTTATGAAAATTGCGATTATTTCTACTAAATGGCGACAACAAATGGCGATTATTTTATTTAAAAACATATAAAAAAAGTACTGCCTATGTTACCCATTGTAAAACTGACTACCAGTAGATCAGGCCATACTTATCCAGATGACCCTAATAAACATCCTCTAATCCCTCACATTCCCCAGGTCACCCGTGAAGTCGTTAGCCAATAAGTGTTGTTAATTTGCTAATTGCATATCACATCTAATTACACACAGCTGGTGTTGTGACAGCCATTGAAAGATCTAATTAAAAATGCAGCCAATCAGAATTTTTCTTATTTATTGTTCAGTACTATCAACCAATCAATGAACCCTTTGCAAGTTCTACTTTTAGTTTGAGAAGATCGTGTCATGTGACTGATCATAGGACAATTTTATCTTTGTTTTCCTTTAGTTACCTTTCAATTAAAATTAAAAGTCAAACTTTAGTGACTGAATTATTGTTAAAATATTTCTATTGATAAAAAGAAGCTCAATTTTGTAATTCAAAAAACTTTTTTAATTGCACAAAAGAAGGTCACGACCAAAACAGACTTTCAAAATGGCATTCGACAGATTTTAAATATTTAAACAAACACGTTTTTTGCTGCTGTTAAGTGTTTTACAGGTAATAAAACATTGTGTGTGAATTGATTCATGTGTGGAAAGGAATTATCTCAAACTACACACAATTTGCAGCAGGAGTTTCTCCCTAAATATGAGATTATACAATTTAATTGTAAGAACCATTCAGAGTCAATTGTTTTAGCCGATTACCTTTTCAACTAAGTCACTGTAACATAGACATTCCCTAATTTTTAATAAAATATAAAATAATTATTGAAATGAAAGAAGTAAATCATGTTGTGGTCTATTTGTTATATTATAGGCTGGGTGGGGAAGAGTATAGAAACCATGAGCTAAGGAGGTCCATGTTGCGACTGATCTAATTTTCTTACGCATTAAAGTTGGCTATTATTTTCTTAACTAAAAAATGTGTGGCTATTAATTCAAAAAGGCCAGTGTGAGCACTGTAAGCAATGTTGCATTAAACCGGACATTGGCAGGTCTTCTGCATTAGATGAAAGAAAAAAATGTTGATATACATTGTTCTGTTAATTAAAAAGAGACAAGAGATTTTTGAAAATTTCTAAAAATCATTAATTTGCCCCTAAACAACAATACTAAAAGTTTTAAACTTGTGCGATGATGACAAACTTATTGAAATAAAGAAGGGATGGTCCCTAACTTATTTTGAGGAGTATACAAAACTACAAAATGAATATGAATTAAACTGAATCATGCTGAGTTGTATTTGGAATTCAAAACAATTGTTTTAGTTGTGTTGTTTTTACCTCCAAAACAGTTTGTTGAAATACTATCTGCTATTAAAAGCTCAAAACAATGATTGTTCTGTGTGTAAATGCATTAACTACGAAAGTGAATCTTTTATCCTGGTTAACTTGAGATTGTTGCCTTTGATCATACTTTTATCTTAAGGCACTTGAGATGTTGTTGTCTTGTCCAATGATTTATAATGGGTGATGCAGTGGGATTCAGGAAGTTTGATTAGTATTATGTTGTTGTTGAAATTGGGTCATGTTTACGTAAACTTTACAGTTACATAATCATTTCACAGAATCAGTTATGTAACTGAAATGAGGGTTTATGTTGTGTTGGGGTGGGGGAAAGGGGATGAGTGATGGGGGTGGGGAGGAACCCAGTGAACAACCCTAAAATTAAAAGCAATATGTTTTGCTCTCTCATAATATATAGTCTTATGAATAAGGTATGTTCCTCATGTGAGATATCTCTTTTCTTACAGGAGACATCATGACAACACGTTGATGGTCTCTATTCTGAATTCAAATAAAAAAATAATCCATCATGAGTTATCGTGTGAGATAGGGAAATAACACCATTAGGTTCAGAAATACATCCAGGAACTCAGCAAAGCCTCGTCCTTCATTGCAATTCTAAGGCCTAAATTAAAATATTGTTTGTTTGCAGTTTGCAACCGTCCCACGGCAAATCCGCCGACCCAAAAAAAAAAAATCATTTTTTTTCAAGTTTTTTGTCCCCAATGTGTTCATCACAAATATTGTTGGTTGTTTCAATTATTTTGGGAAGTTTCATAATGCTCTGATATATTGGATGCTAGGAAATAATCTCTGCTGCTATAGTAAATTGAAAGGGTCTACATGACTGACCTTCCTGAGTGAGAAAAATGTGAGGATGGTGTCTGCAGAAAGGACACTTGAAGAGAATATTGTTCTTTGCAGTAACGTAAACTGAGAAGTGAAATTGACACAAAGTTCAATGTTTATACTTTAACAGGGCTTGACATTGACTTTTTTTTCTACTTGTCAGAACTTGGATTTTTTTTGCGTGGGAACAATATTTTGGGTAAAGTGTATATCTCTACAAATTAATAATGTTATTTTCGGGCAAGTCATTGTTTAATCCACTTGCCCAAACTAAATTTGTACTTGCCCCGGGGCAAGTGAAAATGTATCCATATTTTTCAAATATTTCTAATGATGATGTGTGAATATTCAATTTATATGTTTTAGATGAAATATAAAAATAGTGTAGATTGTATGCACTGTATTTGATGTTCATATCTTGTACCAAACAAAAGATTTTGTCATTTGAAACATTACTTCGAAAAAAATAGCGTCGAGCACTGTTTAAAAGTTACTAAGTCTATTTCATATGTCCATAAATGAACATAAATTTGATCAATGTTTTGCATGTTCTGTCAATATTTAACTAAACCCTTTTTAAAAAAACAACTTTATGGTTAATACTAGTGAAGCACACGATATTTGCATGCCGTCGATGGGCATGCGTTAATAATAAGAATGTGTTAAAAAAAACAAAAACACTAAAAGCCATGGGTCGGAGACTGCAAACAAACTATTTTTTAATGGTGGCCTAACCTCTCTTGTGAAATTTCCTTATCTCACATGAATACTCATGATAGATTCTTATAATCTTATGCCATTTTTCCCATAAGGCCTATAAAAAAAAATTTGTGTTTTCGGGTCACCCATCCCTACCTACGAATACCCGTCGACCCTGACGTTTTTTTGGTCCATTTCGAAAAAAAATAAATATATATATATATAAAGTCACAGTAATTATAGTACATAATTCAGTGCATCTTCTTTGCGTTCATAAAAAAAAATCCTTAAAAAAACACAAAAAAAACAACAACAAAAACGACCTACCCTACCTACCAATTTTGAACATGTTAACCGAACCACACAATTTTGTTTTTTAGGCCTAATAGCAGCACCACATTGTATCAAAAAAAGTAAAGAAAATGATCTTTTGTTTATTAACCCTAATAAAACATTATTTTTTATAAGAGTGCCTTTTTCTGCATAGCATTCTGGTGCTACTGTTAGGGGAAGTACGGTATAAGTAGTGAATGGTAAAGATCAAAAGAATTACAACCCGCTGAAATAACAATTCTAAATCTGCCCTTGAAAAGTAGAACTTAATAAATAAATCCCTAAACATGTTATTATACCCACGCTTTCACAGAGTGAAATGGGGCTACACAGGAATCACGTTGTCTGTAACATACCCTTCGCATTCCGTTGCATAACACATTTTCATTACTTACATGTAAAACTAAAACCCCATTTCATTTGTACTTCATTTAGATTGTGTGTGATACTACAAAGTTTCAAAGTTTACACTTGCATAAACTGAATCGAAAATAAATATAAAGAAACTAACCTGCCAAATAACATCAAAATTACGCTACCATAAATTTTATCAAAACTCTATCCTGGTGTTTAGGTCATATAATAATGTAAATATTCCAATTAAAAGTAAAGGTTTATTTACGGGTTCTTAAAATACCCGTGATTGAATAATGAGTTAAGAACTCTTCATTCGGAGCTCCAGTTTTGGGGTTTGACCTGGCTGGTTAAAGCCTTTTATAATGTGTCCATAGAGTTTGGATTCTGAAAATACGCAGGTTTTATATACCTCGTCATCAGTAGGTTTAGAAACGGTGTACATATGTTGTAAAATTCGGCTGTTGTTGGCGGGACAGCTACTTTAATCATATTATATAAACACTTATTTTGAGTTAGGACTTAGGAGGCAGAGCCAAGTTTATGTCATATGCAATCTTACTGCATCATGAGCCAGAAAAACGTAGTTCCTAAAATTGGCCAATTTATTGTGTTATGTGCATGAACCAAGTATGACATTATGTCATTATATAATTATAATTAATATATTCTTTGAGAAGGAAATTAATTTTTATACATGTTTTTTTCTAGATCTCTTGAGACAATTATACCAAAAGAGCCACCAATTGCCCAGGAAATAACGTCTGTTGTTCGAGAATGGTACCTGTACTGGAAAAACCAATATGTGGTATGTACACGTTGGTATACACATGTCGAACATCAGTTGATGTATGCTGACTAGAGTTCAAATATGTGCAGCATTGCAGTGCTGACAGTCCGTACGCAAAAAACAATGATGCTTTTATTGTATTACTTTAATGAAATCATGTTTGCAAATATTGACATATATTATGCATATTAAATTTTAGCTAGATATATACCATTTTTTGCATGTGTAGAAGGCCACAGTGGGAGTGTATATAAATAAACCGTTAACAGCGTTAACAGTTTGCATAGCTTTGGTAGTCGGTGTAAAAATAATTATGAATGTTGCACTAAACTTTAAATTAAATGGTGTTGTTTGCTGTATTCAGGAGAACGATCAGGACTTCGAGACCGTACAAGAGATGATCCATGACCTTTTGACCTGGAGGAAGGAGATCATGTCCCGCAAGGTCACCACTGAGCAGATGAAGGACCTCAAACAGAAAGTCTCGGCAAAGATTGACTCCGGAAATGCGTATGAAGAAACAATTTCTCGATAAATTTTGATTTCTTTAACCCTTAACCCCCTACAAGTATATAAGGGACTGTCTTTCTTTAAATTAAGACCATTCCATTTATGTGACAAAGTGGTGTTTTGAGAAAAAGGACTGATCCGCAACCGGACATTGTAAACCCTGATCAGGCTGCGAGTTACTCGCAGGCTGATCTGGGTTTACTATGGAAGCAAAGGCTATTATAGCCGTGCTTAGCGTGTTAAGGGTTAAACGTCCCGTTAGTTTTTCTAAATAACTTGCATAAATTATCTGAAAATCATTATTAATAAATATTTGAATAGTTCAAAGCGAATTGTGTTTGTATATTTCTTATTGTTGATTATAACTTATAATTATATTAAAAACTTTGATTCATACGGATATTTGTTAATAATATTATCTGTCCTTGATTGTATGGATGGTTTGTAAATAATTGTGGTTGTATTGTACATTTGTAGATTATTAGGTCTGGATTTGGTAGTGCGGGACGATGAAGGCAATGTTCTCAACTCGGAGTGTGCCAGCGTTGTTCGTATATACAGAGAGGTAGGACACATTGACCGTTCTGTTCTTTAAAACTAAGAACCATGCTTATCAACAACTTTAAGGAGTTAATTTTTACATGTAAAACGATTTGAAAAAATTTTGCTCCACCTTTTAAATTTTTGTGCAAAAAGCAGAGGAATGTTGAAATTGCATCATCCGTCCGTCCTTCTGTACATTTTGATAATATAACATGTATAAATTGTAGATTGTTGTTCAGTGTTCTGTAAACAGAAATAAAAAAAACTTATAATTATAAACTTGTATTTTTTATACTCCTCGAAAACGAAGCGTATGTGTGTTGGGTGTACTTGTTTGAGCTTTTCCGTCTGTCTACGCATTTCTAAAACCAAATAATCATGTTTTTCAGCATGAAGATGCATCTGACAGATTAAAGCGAGAAAAGGTGAGTCACGCAACCTGCTGGATGAATTTTACCGATATACATATTTTTACATGTTACGCACATGTGTATATTACTAGAGATAAACAATATAGAAAATCCCTATTAAAGGGAATGTAGCGCCACAACCAAACGATCAAAATCGGATGATAAACAAAGAAGATATGATAATTTGAAGGTTCTGTTGAAAAGGATATGGAAGCCGCCATTTTGAGAGTTATGATATCACAGTTCTAATGACCATATATGGAATATTTATAAATATGAACATTTACTGATTCATAGGAAAAGAAATAACAGCAGCTGTATGAAAAATATGTATACTTAATGGCAATAATGCTTTATATGAACAGTAAAGGATTTTGCATTCATTTGCAGCGACTTTCTTTGCTTTAAAATGGTATTGATCAATATTCCATAAATATTAATTTGGAACTATGATGTCATCTTCCATATCAGTTTCAGAACAGCCGCCCCAGAGACAGGGGAAAATCTACATTAACTGATGAATTGTTTGGAATGAGAATTACCTGATGAATGAATCTGACATAAGTTTCCAGTCAAACATAAATGTATTAACAGGATTTATTTAAAGTTTGCTAAGCACCAAGATTTCAGTTCAACATTTTACGGTGGCTGGCTTTACCAACAGCATAAAACTCAACAGTTAATTTTGTTTTATTAGTTCATGTGAAATTCATTATTGTCATAAATTGAATTTTCTTGTGTATTTTTGCATGTCGCCCTACAAAACAGTTTTGCATGATATTTGGGGTGAAAAGCAAAAAAGGTTTCTTACTTAGCAGTAGTATATACTCAGAAGATATTTTTAGGTTTGTTTGGAAGGGATCCCAGAAGGGTTTCATCAAGAAGTGAGACAACTTTATAGATTCTTGAGTATTAATTCTTTACGGAAAAAAATCTCTTTTCTTACTGTGAGCGAATGCATCATAAACCGTTGAAATCTTTTAGAGATAAATAATAAACACTGTCTTAAAGACCTATTTCCCAACACTACCTCACTCCTGGGGAATCTGTACATTGCGAGAACTGGTTGTGCATAGTACGAAAGGTTGGATCAATGACATTTATAAACAAACTTTGATGGTGTTTATTTTGTGTGGCTTATCATGAAACTCCGACATTTCCAAACACAAAAAAAATATACTTGGTATTCAGTGTTTCTTTTATGCCTAATTTGGGGCCGAAATTTGGCATTCGGCCCCATTCACAATCCCAAAAAGTATCCTTTTTTAGCTCTACTGGCCAAGGGCCAGCAGAGCTTATGGGATGGTGTGTTGTCCGTCTTCCGTCGTCCGTCGTCCGTCCGTCGTCCGTTAACTTTTCTTCAAACGACTTCTCCTCAGAAGGCGCTTGCCTAATTGTGACCAAACTTCACATGGATGATCCATAGATTAATGCATTTAAGATTTGTTAAAATTAGGTCAGCGCTACATCCAAGATGGCTGCCATTACCATATATGGTCCAAACCTTAAAAAATTTTCTTCTCCAGAACCGCTTGACAGATTTCAACAGTTTTTCTTTTAAAATGATCGCCAGCGCCTAGACTATCAAGTTTGTTCAAATAAAGTCCCCGGGGTCAAAAATGGTCGTGCCTCAGGGGTCCAAATTTTGTATATTGAGGTTTTGCATGTTTTTCATATAGACATATAGGAAAAAAGTTTAAAAAATCTTCTTGTCTGAAACCACAAGGCACATAGCTCTCATGTATTACATGTAGCATCAGCTTATGGTCCTCTACTAAGTTTGTTCAAATGGTGACCCTGGGTCAAATTTGTCCCCGCCCCGAGGGTCACAGTTTTACATAGACTTATATAGGATTTTTTTTTAAAAATCTTCTTCTCGGAAACTACAAGAGCCAGAGGTTTGATATTTTACAATTATTATAAGCTTATGGTCCTTTACCAAGTTTGTTCAAATGGTGACCCTGGGGTCACATTTGGTCCCGCCCCAAGGGTCACATATTTTACATAGACATGTAAAGGGAAAAACTTAAAAAATCTTCTTCTCTGAAACTGCAAGATATTTTGCTGTTGCTATAAGCTTATGGTCCTTTACCAATTTTGTTCAAATGCTGACCCTGGGGTCACATCTGGCCCTGCCCCGGGGGTCACAGTTTTACATCAATGCTTGTTTTAGATTTTTTAATTTCTTTATTTTTTATTTTCTTTTTTTTTTTTATTATTATTTCTTTTTATATATTTGTTTAAATAATTTTTTTGAATTTTTATTTTTATTTATTTTTTATTTTATTTTTTGGAAATTTTTATTATCTCTACTGGCCAACTTGGAAAACCAGCCAGATCGGACCAGTAATGACGGAGTTATTGCTCTTGATATAGTTAAAAATACTATATTTTGCCTCTTTAAGACGATAGTCACTCGCTTCATTGATGTCATAAGAGCCATATTAGCCAGTAGAGCGTCCACAGGCCCTCTTGGGCCTCTTGTTCACAATTATATCCAAAAAATTCACGATCTAAAATATTTTTTTTATGTAAATACAGACCAGTAAGGATACTAGTCTCAATATAAGCTGGTGTCAAAACTAGTCTGTATTTATCAAAAACAAAACTGAAAACCAAGGGATATTAAACTGTGAAAATAAAAGTGAAAAAAGTTTATTTCTCTTTTGTTATAATATTTCACAATTTTCACAATTTCTAGAAAAATGCCGCTGTTTTTCACAATGGCACGGGCACAGGCTACATTCACAAAACACATAAAAAACACTGGTATTATAAAGTAATACATGATAATCATTCTTATCCTTTCAGTTTCGTAAATTCTGTTATATGTATCTAGTTATTCCATTTCATTGTCATATTTTATAGAAATTGTGTATAAAATTATCAAAGTAACACATTTGTGAAAGCGATTACCAGAGTTGTATGGGTGATGTGAAAGTCATATCAATATTATAAAAATTAACTACTTCAAACTAAAGCACTTAGAAAATATCTGCAATTTTGTTACTGTATGCTACGAAGTAGATGGGATCACCGTACTAAAAGTTAGGATCTACATCAATACCTGTAGTATGCACAATAACGATCATATGATACGATTATATGCATGTATGATAGCAACCTCATTCTAACGCACTACCCTGTGCTCGTTGCGTACAGATTCCCCAGGCGTGTACCTTGTCATTGAAAAAGCATGAAAACCTTGCTGTTGTAATGTTAACATGCTCATTTACTGATCAGCTCAGGGCTCGATTACAATTTTTTGTCTCGCCTTTTCGAAGAAAAAAAGAGACATAGGTGTTGCTTTTCCGTTTAGGTCATTTTCTTACAACTGTATGCACTAGACCTTTCAAACTTTGCTTATAGTTGTATCTTGGGTGGTACATCGCAACATGACGAAGCAAATGTGGAAGTGACCAAGCAAAGGGCAGATAACAATAGTTTTTAAAGGGCGGATAACTTAATAGTTTTTACCTTCAACTTTTGGGTTTAGGTCACTTTTTCACAAACTGTATGCACCTAGACCTTTCAGACTTTGCTTATAGTTGTATCTTGGGTGGTACATTGCAACATGACAAAGCAACTGTGGAAGTGACCTTGACCCTCCTTGCTTGGGATTTGTCAGTTAACAATAAACTCAATTCAATTAAATCGTTACTCGGAGAATGGCGTTCTTCTAGTAGACCCGTTCGTCGAGAGGAAGTTGTCCTAGCCCGGTGCAGGATAGGGCATACACGTTATACTCATTTATACATATGTATTTATTACAAGGTGAGCAATTACCAGGATGTATACCCTGCTTTGCACCGTTAACAGTCAAACACATCTTATTGGAATGTGTAGACTTTGATCCTATGCGTCAAAGGTACTACAATGTTAATACTATGAAAGAGTTATTTGATACTGTAGATTTTAGTCTTGTTTTAGATTTCGTAAAAGAGATCAGACTATATAAATCATTATAATGTGTTTTTATATATATTTACTTGTTTATATACCCGTTGACGGGCATTCGTTGATTTACATACATAGTTTATATTACACCTTATCATCCCTTATTTTTTAATAGTTTTATCTTTATATATTTACATTAATTTTTAATTAATACTTCATTTCTTCATTTTTCATCAATTTTTGCGCTCAATATGACCTATTTATGTGTCGACTTGCCGTAAAACACCATTCATTCATTTGACCCTCCAAGCAAAGGGCAGATAACTTAATAATGTTTACCTTCAACTTTTGTGTTTAGGTCAATTTCTCACGAACTGTATGCACTAGACCTTTCAAACTTTGCTTACAGTTGTATCTTGGGTGGTACATTGCAACGTGACAAAGCAAATGTGGAAGTGATCTTGACCCTCCAAGCAAAGGGCAGATAACTTAATAATATTTACCTTTAATTTTTGTTTTTAGCTTATTTCTCACAAACTGTATATGCTAGAACTTTCAAACTTTGCTTATAGTTGTATCATGGGTGGTACATTGCAACGTGTCAAAAAGCAAATGAGGATGTGACCTTCCCCCTCCAAGCAAAGGGCAGATAACTTTAATTGTTACATTTACATAACTTTCTCCTTAACTATAATTATTCACTAAATGCTTTAAACCTAGTTTATAAATAAATCTTTGAAAGACAAAACATTCTATTTTGACATAGTTGTGTGTTGGTAAGTGCATCCTTTTAGATGCATGGATATTTTTTTTTTTCATAGAACGGCCTTTTATTTTTAAACAAATGCGCTTAAATGTCATATCAGCAAACTAAACTCCACTGTTTTTAGTTATTAAAATGTTCACAAACATTCATTTAAGCAACATTTATTTTTTATTTTTAAGTCCTGCCCGGGTTAGGCGAGACATGTGAATCTGTTGATTTCTTGTTTTTAGCTCTACTGATCAAAGATCAGCAGAGCTTATGCTTAAAAATCAAATTTGTAGCGACGACTACTTGAAAACTATAAGTGATATTGATATGGGACTTTTTCTAAAATGAATTGAGCATGACATTATGTTGGTCCTAGTTGAAAATTATTTTGATTCAGCATCAAACATGGCTGTCAGCGGCCATCTTTGTTTACATAGAGTTATATAATAAAAACTTGTAGCGACTACTCCTCTGAAAGTACTTGACAGATTTTCATGAAACTTCACAGAAATGCTGATCTAGCTATCAAAACCTATCAGTAGAGCTTCAAGGTCATTGACCTCTTGTTTCTTTGAATTGCATTGTTATATTGAATATTATTTAATGTATTACCTGCATAATGTTTCTGACTTTACCTTTAGAATAGAATATTTTTTATTGAAGTTATACGTGTATATGTATATTGTGAACATGATAATGAACGAACAGGAAATCATATAATAACATACAAATTAGATATAATTAAAACAAGCAGATTTTAATTAAGTACAAATTTACTGTATAGACTCAAATATCGAGGGCCCGGTGAAGACACGCCCATTCATACTAATTTTTATATGGGTTAAACATGTTTTGTATTTACTATATGTTAATCCTCAATAGTGTGTATACAGACGCATATATATATGTGCTATTAACTTCACATCCAGGGAATGGTTAGGACTAATATTAATTAATGCATGCCATCTTAAATGAAACATATACTGTATTGCAATCGACAGTAGAATAAATAAATAGTTTAGACCTAGCATTAAAAGCGTCATAAACATGCTGCATGCGTATACGGGCACTCTCTGCATCCAGAAAGTTCAGTGTAGTGTTAAAATGGATTTCTTATCACTCCCATCTATGCTAGTAAATGGTGACAATAGTTTTGAGTTTTAATTTTTCTGTCTTATTCTAAAATAGATTTAAATATATAACTGGTGCAAATAATCGACATTTAATAATATGGAAAAACAATTTGCTTTATGCTATCCTTATAATTAATATTAATGATTGAACAAATGAAAGTAATGTAGAAAAACTAACAGGATGCCTTGAGTTTTTAAAAAATCAAGAGTACTGTATGTATCTTTAATATACTTCAAGAAAATAATATATTAAAATGTAGTTTTTGTTTTGTTTTCTTGGTGAGCAGCAAGATGAACTAGATGCAGCTATCGAGACTAAAGCCTCTGTGGGAATGACCTTTAACCTTTATGTGATGCTACGAAACTTTGTATGTCGCGTTGACGATGCTGAAATCCTCATTAATGTGTTTGATGCCATTGAAATGAAATACATCTGGTAGGTGTTTCTTAATTTTGTATGAACAGTATACCCACTTTTAAACTCTCACCCACCCCACCCCCATAACCCCGACCCCATTTTTCAAATTATATATGATTTTTTGAGGCCATACATTTTTATTCTTTCTTTTTTTTACATGTAAAGAGGTCTAGTCTAAAGAAAATACACTTGCCAGTAGTCTGACTTGAGGTCTAGATTAGAAAAATACACTTGCCAGTAGCCTGACTTGAGGTCTAGATTAGAAAAATACACTTGCCAGTAGCCTGACTTGAGGTCTAGATTAGAAAAATACACTTGCCAGTAGCCTGACTTGAGGTCTAGATTAGAAAAATACCTCCCCACAAGCATTTTAGAGGTATTATATGTAAACATATTTTTATATATAAAATTTTATGGTCTCATATAAACACACCCCTTTGGTCAGATGCAACATCTCCCGGGAGAGTTTAAAGGGGAGGGGGTGGGGTATACAGTATACTGAACCAAAGCTCCAAGGCAGCATGAATATTTTCCGTATTGTATTGTATATAATCTTTATTGTTTAAAACATTTTACTTCAACATTTGGAATGAAAGATAACTTTCAGAAAATATGAACAAAAATAAATGTACTCCGACTCATTTCAATACTCCTACTGTGTCTGGCTCACTGTTGGAAAAAACATAAAAATAAAGTTTAGGATTGATTTCCAGATGATTAAAGAATAAATAAAAAATAAGTGTAATTTTAACATGAATATTGATCAAATACAAATCAAAAAGTGATTAAAATTTAAAGCAAGCACACATTTAAGCATATCCTCAGCTTACAGTTGTATCGAAAACCCACTAAGCAACACTATTTGTTTCCATATCAGTTTGAAATAAGTTTCCATCACAAAAGGTATATATGCAAAAACGATCATATTGCGTTATAACTTTAGTTCAATATATGATAAATATTCATTGTTTGGTGTAAAATCCTGCCTTTAATGGGTGGAATGTGCCTCTGTGGGTGAGAGGGTTAATACGCTGTGTTTGGAACCTTACCGCTTCGGGTTCGAATCCCACTGTAAGCTCGACTTGTAAGAAGGTGCCTTACGGATGGCGGTAGGTATCCAGTACTGGTTCTACTCAGGAATAAGTGGGTCGTCTGCCTCCACCACTTAAATATGACCGTCATACATAGACTAAAACGGCCAGACTCTATTGTATACCTTTAGGACGTCCTATTGGTTATAAGGAGGAGGGACTATAAACCTTAGAAATACACACACACACAATAGACTAAAATGTGCTGTAAAATTCCATTTAAACACCAAACAAACAAATCTTTTAATGGGAAAGCGGTTGCATCTGTTTGTGTGTGTCACTGCCACCATAGTTGGCCTGCAGGTTATGTCCTTTGTAGTTTGCAAAACTATCTATAAATGGCTAAAGTTTGGATGTTTTCCTGAATGAACATAATCATGTAACATGACTGTGTTGTTAGAAAAATTTGAAACCTTAAACCAGTTCTATTAAAAAATGATATATCTCTTTGACAGTGAAAACTACATAGTGAGGTGGGATAGGGACAAGCTGTCGCGGGATCCTGACGTCCTCAACAATATACGGGTTGTATTCACGGTAAGCACTAAGTGGGTCACAAGGTCAAAGGTCACCGATGATAAAACTAGATAGTTGTTATTGAACAGTATCAAAATCTGTGTTGTATTTCAGTATTAAGCAGTGAAATTTATAGTATAACTTATTAAAAAAAATAATTCAAGTTCAGATTCAATCCCCGACAGGGTCATACCAGAGGCATAAAAATGGTACTAGTTGTTCCCTTGCCTGACATTCAGCATGTAAAGGGTAGTGCTCGGACTGGTCAGCCTGGTGTCCATATAAGACTGGGTGTTGTATCATGTTATATGTCTACAGCGCGTTATTTCAGAGTGGCAGCACTATAAAATTGAGCACAGAGCTCACTGCTGCATATAGAGACTGTCGTGATATGACTGGGTGGGGTATCATGTCAGGTGTCTACAGCGCGTTATTTCAGAGTGGCAGGACTATAAAGGTGAGCGCAGAGCTCACTGCTGCATGTAGAGACTGTCGTGATATGACTGGGTGGGGTATCATGTCATGTGTCTACAGCGCGTTATTTCAGAGTGGCAGGACTATAAAGCTGAGCACAGAGCTCACTGCTGCATGTAGAGACTGTCGTGATATGACTGGGTGGGGTATCATGTCATGTGTCTACATCGTGTTATTTCAGAGTGGCAGGACTATAAAGCTGAGCACAGAGCTCACTGCTGCATGTAGAGACTGTCGTGATATGATTGAAATATTGTTAAAAGCAACATTAAACCCCATACCTACATGAAATGGCATTTGACCGTCAGTTTGGACTGTGATGCTTTCCCTGGTCATTAGAATAGGTTAAGTAGTCTGTGCTTTTTGACTTTGAGAAGGTATATCAACCATTCTAATGCAACTATTATGTAACACGTTGCTCCATTGGCTAACGTCTCAAATTTGCGACCGTAAAACCACCGATTTACCGTCTGAAAAATATGTGACGTCACAGTGTTGATACAGACTTGGGCGTTTGGGTCCATACCGGTACTGTGGCTCTTTCCGTGACTGAGAAATATACGGAAATTACCGAAGAAAAAATATGTTTTATTTCTCTAATTCATGTTTCTTTGCTGCTTCATTGTGAATATAACACATTTAATCAAACAGTTAAAAAGATATAACTATAGACAATCTCGTTAAAAAATAGGTACATAAAAACAATTAAAAATAATAACAAACTGTCAAGTGGTAAGTTTATGATTCTTATTGCTACTTATGGAGCTAGTAGAGTAGTCCTATGTTATCCTGCAATATATGATTTCATGTTTTTGCAGCTTCAAAGCTTACACGGTATACCGTGGTATGTACCAGGGTATTTGCTACAAAACCGCGGTATACCACGATACTTTATTTTTCGCAGTACCCAACTCAACACTAGAATATTTACTGTGTTTGGTTAATTGGGTTATCTAATATTAACACTAAAATTCTTTTTTTTCAGGATTTAGATGCTAAAGATAGGAAGAGAGAAAAAGTTTTTCTAGTCTTCCAAATTATTAGAAATGGTAAGCAAAATTTGAATATACTTATTTATCACATAATAAAAGAGTGGTGGGGGGCAATGTGTATACAGTTCTCAAATGTGTTTGGTTCATAGGTAGAATTTTAAAGCTCCCACTACTGAATGGTGAGGGAGCATATAGCAATTTCACAAAAATAACAGCTCAAAAAGTGATTAGCCAAATTTAATAGTCGATCAAAATGTCTACTGACAGTCTGTTATCTAGCATTGGTTAGCAATTTCACAAAAATAACAGCTCAAAAAGTGCTTAGCCAAATTTAATAGTCGATCAACTCCAGCATCAGAAATGACAGTATACATGACTCCAGAGATTTTATTTTTTTTGTCACCACATTTCAACCAAGATACCTTTTCTAAAATTAGACCAAAATAAAGGAAATTCAAACAATTTTTAAAGAAGTACTAATACAGTCGATTTCGGTTATTTGCATAGCCCATTTGTCAAGAAAATATATGCGATTAACCGGAGTATTCGAATAACCGAAATTGAACATTTTGTACATGTAGCGGTGCACGTTTCTACTTTCGTTTTACTGTTCTGTTAATACTTACATAGAAACTCCATAAAAGCGAGTTAATTCTATGTAAGATGTTTGATAGGATTATTATTGTGCATATCCATTTTGTATTTACTGTTATTTGATAGATTTTATGCAATATTTATGCATACTTGTTTTCTTTTAATCTGCGTCGCTTTGCTATTGTTTGTAGTGTGAATTACACAGCCATGATAATAACACAAAAGCTTATTTCATTTTTCATTTATTAAGTAACCTCTATGAGCTACTCAATGTCATATGCATCTCTACCGACACTAGCAAACCGAGAGCAGTAAATAATTAACAACACATTGCTATACATTGCGTACAAACTTATTATTAAATCGTGTATGCTAATTGGTGAGCGATCGTCATGGCGTGGAAGCTTTACGGAAACCGCACAAAATGGCAAACTTTTGGCGTCAATTAGCACCTTTGGTCAATCAATTTGCCTTGGGCTTATCTCTGTGACTGCGTCAATCAATTAACAGTTGAAAAATACAGGTAAATTTGACTTTCATTATGCAATTAGCCAGATATTCGGTATGCAATTATCCGGAATGTGACAAAAACCTGTGCGATTATACGGGTTTTTTTACATGCAAAAGAATACGAATACGAATGTATACTGTCATTTCTGATGTTGGAGTTTTTGGTTGAGGAGCTTTACGCAGTTCGAGAATGTAGTTCCTTTAAATGCCTCAATTATAACTTAATTTGATAAGGTGACTGACATGAACATTATGTATACCGAATAATATAACTACTGATTGTGAAATAATTGTAATTGTATACAGTATAAATGTGTCTTTTTTGTAAATGTACTGAAATATTATGCGCAGTAATACACCAGTTTTTGGACGAGGAGCTTTACGCACTTCGAGAATGTAGCTTCCAGTACAAAAAACATCTCATGTTCTTAGCAGCAACATTTCATTTTAATACGCCACACCTGTAAAATTTAACATAACCTTTAACCTCACCAAGAAGACAGACACTGTTCAATCTTGGCGACTCTCAGGACCTTCAGTCTTTTGATGTTTCTCTGTTATATCTCCGAAACTGGCGAACTACTGTTGATGTCAAGGTCGAAAAAAAGCAAATACCAGTTATCATGCAGATATGCACTTTTCTGCCTAATAAAGGATTGACCTAATTAATTTTGCTTAATTGGGCACTGACCAATAAATCAACGGGAATCACACCGCATTAATATGCGGAATCACTCTGCATTTATTGTATCTGACATCATGTACGTAACATAATCTGACGTTGTAAAAAAATAAAAAATAAAAACGTGGCGGCATCCTCGATAAGCGTTACATTGTGTGAAATAGATAATAATAGTAATTCATACAGAAAATATGGATAATCTACATGATAAATAGAACATTATGTCAGTGCCTTCTACTATCAAGTTGTTAGGTTCGGCACGAAAGCGAAGAACGGCTCGGCAGAGCCTCACCATTCTTCGTTTTCTAAGCCTCGCCTAATAAACTTAATTGTAAAAGGCACTGACATAATATTCTGTATTTAAATCTTTGAATATTCATCAGAGGACGAGTCTAATAATGAAAAATGCCTGTGGCAACATAAAAAGCTATGAAAATATTTCCCAGCTCTTTTCCCAAGGAAAACAAAACTGTATTTTTTGTATGATCCTTTACATTGGCATTATGAGGCAACCCATAAAACTGCTATAGCTATCACCAAAGAAGTCACTAACAACAGCAGAATACAAACTGACATAGACCGAATCTCCAATCTCGAGCTGAGTAACCACAGTAACTGATCCCTGGTCATACACTCCTGAATCCCCGTTAGCGATTGTTCTTGCCAGGACATTTCCGTTTTTCTTTATATCGATTTCAATTTTATTGTGGGTGGTGCTAAGGATTGATATTGAAAAAATGTAGAGGCCGCTCCGCGGTGCAATGAACATGCCGTTTTGATAGTGAGACATTGCCTATGTTGGTTCACACGTAATCAAATTTGATGTTTTGGCCCGGTACGATGTGTTGTTCTTGACCTGTTTGAAATACAGCATGGAAAGCAACTAATCCTTCAGCCCTTGGAGCAAATCTGTTATGTATGGGTCCGTCTGGAAGTATTGTGAATTAAAATTGAAAGACAAATGAATAGTTAAGTATTTAAGAATGTACAAGAACATTAATTCATATACATGTACATGGCTTCAGGGTCTTCCACAGAAATTATTTAAGGGATAGGGGAAATTAAATATGAATGTCATGGGGTGAGCGTGCGAGGGAGATACTCTTCGAGTGACCACTATTTTTATCATGATTTATTTAGATGGAAGTATATTTCAACTGTAAATGAAAGACTTTTAAGAAGTATAGCCTACAAGGAGCTATTTATAGACAGGTATAATGCATTTTGGAGATTTATTGGTGTTTTTAAGGGATAGGGGGTTAGGGGTTGAATTAAGGAGTAGGGGGAAATTAGATTTAAAAATTAAGGGATAGGGGGAATATGCTCTTAGATGGCCTGTGGAAGACCCTCGGCTTCCTAGGGGCTGGCGTGGGTCAGTCTATAGCACAGAGGACATGAAACTGGAGGACCCAGGTTCAGGCTTCATTGACAACACTGATTTTGTCAGTGTATTCTTGGGCAGGACACTTTCCGTTGGGCCAAAAAAAAAAAATACCTGTGTTTCCGGTGGCCCGACCAACCCTATTTTTAAGGGGCCGACCCTAAAACTTTTTATGAAATTTTTTTTTTTTAATTTTTTTAATTATTTTTTTTATTTGTTCTGAACAATGATTTATCACAATATATTGAGGTAAACTTACATCACAGAGAAACTTTCAGCTGTATCATTAACTTGTATAGGGTTTATGTGATGAATACATGTAGAATCTCACAATATCTTGCTCCAAAAAAAAAAAGAAAAAGAAAAGAAAATGCCTACCTACCGACCCTATTTTTTCAGAGCATGCAATAGGAAACACATTTTTTTTTTTTGGCCTTAGCCTTGGGGACATAAACCGGGATGTGCCATATATCAGAATAAATCCTTTGAGCATGTTAAAGAACCATATAAATTAATGTTTAAGTAAGAGTAGGTCATGTTCTCTAGATTCCTAAGTATCCTTCCCCTCTCTCTGGGGCCAGTCTAAATCAACTATACTTTGTTGATGGGCTGTTAAACAACATTTACTTCTGAACAATTTATTAACAAGTTTGTATGCTCCAGCCATATTGTGGGAGGACCGGAGGTGGAATATGGTGTTGTCATTGACTGTCAATCCAAACGTCTGTACATCACACTTTACTGTCCGGACTACTCCACCTAAACTTCTCAACTGATAATGCCGACTTTGTATGAAATACCGGTATGAAGTGTAGTTGTGCATGTGATCGCATTTTTCGGTGGAGTTATGGCTCTTCAGTGGTTTTATAATGATTAAATCTTGTCCGGTCTACTCCTGCTAAACTTCTTAACAGAGTTTGGCAAAACTTGTTAGGAAGTATCAGCATGATGTCTAGATGCACATATGGTTGCATCATACCAGTCCATTGACTTCCGTCAGAGTTATGGCTGTAAAGTGATATTCGCTACCTTATTTCAGCTGATAAATGTAGCTTGCAGCTGGGCCATTTCTGTCCACAGAAACATTTCAAGTGTTTCTACCTATATAACTTTACGCACATAAAACCTAAATTCTACAAATAATGATCATTAGAAAATAATAAACAACTACTATAGAGCTTACAAAATATTCTGACTCGCCCATAATATAAGTCTGGTTCAAAATACCTTGTTATTGTCTGTGATATATCACTGGAATATATGGATGTGACATGGGAAGGTGTGACGATTGGTTGACGTCATACCATGACGTGGTTGACGTCATACCATGACGTGGTTGACGTCATACCATGACCTAATGCAATAACCATTAGTTGCATGAGAATCATTTCTTTGTAGTGGAATATTTTAGTATTTTAAGGGTTTAGAACAAAAATAGAAAATTGTTCACGGTAAATTATCATGTATTATATCATTATTTGTCGTAGCGCATCCATGGCTGGAATAGTAAAGACACTGCATCTAAAACTTTCTCACCTCTGCAGGTTCAAATCCCACTGGGAGCTCGACTTGTCAGTTGAGAAAGTGTTGATTCTTACGGAGGCTGGGAGGTATACAGTACTGGTTCTACCCAGAAAAAATGGGGTGCTCTGCCTCTACCACAAAAAAACTTGACGTGCTAAAAATGACGTAAAACACCATTCAGACAAACAAACTTCAATTGCCTTCAGGCTTCTGAAGTATTGTTTACAATTTAAACTTGGAAAATGTGATATAGTACACAATAATTCGCCATAAACAATGCTGTGTTTCTTAAATAAAACACTAATTGTAACTATAGGGTGAATGAAGCAAATAAGAATAACTTTACCGTTTGTTAAATTCATGTTGTCTTTATTTCCCTGGCTCTGTTCTTTTGTGACCTTGTCTGTGCTTGGGTTTCACTTCAGCACAGAGTTTATCCTCCCGTATTGTTTCACTTCAAGCTCTAGGTGTGTTAAACGCGCCTCTTGAATCAGAATTTGAGTGTTTTGTTTGGCGAGTTCCGTTTGTTGATCAGTAACCTTGATATTCAGCTTGTCAACTTGTATTTGATATTTCTAAATGGTTTCCGTCTGCTGATCTAGTTGCTGTTGTTGCTTCGCTATGATGCCTGTTTGCTCCAAATCTGTAAACATGTTAAATCTGTCATTTTAATTATGATGAACCGCTACAAAATGATGTAAATTCGCAGAATGGTATGGTTGCAATTTAGCCCTTTATGATGCTAACACTATCAGGAAACTTGTTCCTAGCACTCCAATTGTCAGCTGTGCAACATGACATATTATGAAATGTTGTTGTAGCATAAAAAAAGAGATAATTTTTTTATTTATTTTTTTAATTAAGTTACCATGTTTCTCCAGTGTCTCTACTCTAGATAGGAGTTGTAACATCAAGCTGTCATTGTCAACTTGTGCATGGGTTGTGTGGATAAAAACTAAAATCTTGACCAACAGGCACACAATATACATCGTCCCCATTGTATGATGTCCCGAAATGAAGTGATTTTATCTGTAAAACTCCTACTGTACAGTGAACACATGTATTACTGATAAGAAAACATGTAACTTTTAATGACCCAATGTGCCATTTACCATCTTGAAATTGTAGATAACAGAAGTCTTCCTCATGTAGCCCAACATTGTTCCTTAAAGAGTTAGTCCCAAATTTAATGTAAAAAAGTAATGTTTCTATTATCTCTCCTGAACAAAGGCCAGACAAGCACTGCCTTCCCATTTGTAGCACTACTTTAACATTGAGGTGAAGTTAGGAGGGTCATATAAAGGTCACATGACATTAAAGGTCACTGAAGAGGTCATATAGAGGTCACTTGGTCTATATTTTTCAGGGATGTCATTTTGTCACATCGTCAGTACTCTTCTTCTCTTGTTCCATATATTACTAAAACAGATGAATCAGCCCCTTTTCTCTCTGACCACTCGGGAACCAGCGTTCCATATTTCATTAACATTTACTTGAAAGTGCAGAATCTAAAATGGAGAAGACCGTACTTTTACCACTCAATACCAGTTTTTCATATTTCATTAACATTTACTTGACGACTTTGCAGAATCAAAAACAGAGAAGTCAGACCCTTTTCTCTCAGACCACTCCAAAACCAGTGTTCCATATTTCATTAACATTTACTTGATATTGCAGTATCTGTTAATGTAGAATCGAAAATAGTGGAGATGGCACATTTTGTCTCCAACCACTGTGGTTCAGTGATCCATATTTCATATTTTGTATTCTTTTTGTTTAGGTGTAATGGATCACAAAGACATAGAAGACAAAAAGCAGACTAGGGGACTCAGACGACCATTTGGGGCAGCAGGTAATATGTTTTTCAAAGGAAAATAATTTTATCAGCAATTTTTCTTTCATTCTTTACTTTGAATATGTTACGTACAGTGTATATTTGACATGTAATTTTTTGAAAAATATAAAAAATGAGTGTTTTTTTTTTTTCAAAGTAAGTTTATGTTATGTAAAAAATTAAGATTTTCACAGGGAGTTGTTTTCCTTGTTATTTTGGAGTTGTTTTCCTTGTTATTTTGAGGGAAATAAAAACCTGATTTGTAATCTTCTATTGGATTTAAATTTTACAAAAACAATAAACTGTGGTATACAGTATTTTACGTTTTTTTGCTTGTTTCTCCTGCAGCCATGGATATCACAGAGTTGTTACAGGGAATCAGCTCGGCTGCCTGGTCTGAGGACCAGCAACATTTCATTCCATTTTTACAGTGAGTAATTCCTCAATGCAAAACTTAAATGACTGGTGTTTTACAACCTTTATATGACTGGATGTGTTTTACAACCATTAAGTGGATTGTGTTTTATAACCTTTTAATGAATGGTGTTTACAACCATTAAATGAATGGTGTTTTACAACAATTAAATGACTGGTGTTTTACTACCTTTAAATGAATGATGTTTTACTACCTTTAAATGAATGATGTTTTACTACCGTTAAATGAATGATGTTTTACAACCATTAAATGACTGATGTTTTACAACCATTAAATGACTGGTGTTTTACTACCTTTAAATGAATGATGTTTTACTACCTTTAAATGACTGATGTTTTACTACCTTTAAATGAATGATGTTTTACTATCTTTAAGTGAATGATGTTTTACTACCTTTAAATGAATGATGTTTTACTACCTTTAAATGAATGATGTTTTACAACCATTAAATGACTGATGTTTTACAACCATTAAATGACTGGTGTTTTACTACCTATAAATGAATGATGTTTTACTACCTTTAAATGAATGATGTTTTACAACCATTAAATGACTGATGTTTTACAACCTTTAAATGACTGGTGTTTTACAACTTTTAAATGACTGGTGTTTTACTACCTTTAAATGAATGATGTTTTACTATCTTTAAATGAATGATGTTTTACTACCTTTAAATGAATGAAGATTTACAACCATTAAATGACTGATGTTTTACAACCATTAAATGACTGGTGTTTTACTACCTTTAAATGAATGATGTTTTACTACCTTTAAATGAATGATGTTTTACAACCATTAAATGACTGATGTTTTACAACCATTAAATGACTGGTGTTTTACTACCTTTAAATGAATGATGTTTTATTACCTTTAAATGACTGATGTTTTACTACCTTTAAATGAATGATGATTTACAACCATTAAATGACTGGTGTTTTACAACCTTTAAATGAATGGTGTTTTACTACCTTTAAATGACTGGTGTTTTACAACCATTAAATGACTGATGTTTAACAACCTTTAAATGACCGGTGTTTTACTACCTTTAAATGACTGATGTTTAACAACCTTCAAATGACTGGTGTTTTACAACCTTTAAATGACTGGTATTTTACAACCTTTAAATGACTGGTGTTTTACTACCTTTAAATGACTGATGTTTTACAACCTTTAAATTGACTGGTGTTTTACAACCTTTAAATGAATGGTTTTTTACTACCTTTAAATGAATGGTGTTTTACAACCATTAAATGACTGGTGTTTTACAACCATTAAATGACTGGTGTTTTACTACCTTTAAATGACTGGTGTTTTACAACCATTAAATGACTGGTGTTTTACAACCTTTAAATGACTGGTGTTTTACAACCATTAAATGACTGGTGTTTTACAACCTTTTAATGACTGGTGTTTTACATCCATTAAATGACTGGTGTTTTACAACCATTAAATGACTGGTGTTTTACTACCATTAAATGAATGATGTTTTACTACCTTTAAATGAATGATATTTTACAACCATTAAATGACTGGTGTTTTACAACCTTTAAATGACTAGTGTTTTACAACCATTAAATGACTGATGTTTTACAACCATTAAATGACTGGTGTTTTACAACCATTAAATGACTGGTGTTTTACTACCATTAAATGAATGATGTTTTACTACCTTTAAATGACTGGTGTTTTACTACCTTTAAGTGAATGATGTTTTACTACCTTTAAATGAATGATGTTTTACAACCATTCAATGACTGATGTTTTACAACCATTAAATGACTGGTGTTTTACAACCATTAAATGACTGGTGTTTTACTACCATTAAATGAATGATGTTTTACAACCGTTAAATGACTGATGTTTTACAACAATTAAATGACTGGTGTTTTACTACTTTTAAATGAATGGTGTTTTACAACCATTAAATAACTGATGTTTTACAACCATTAAATGACTGGTGTTTTACAACTTTTAAATGACTGATGTTTTACTACCTTTAAATGACTGATGTTTTACAACCATTAAATGACTGGTGTTTTACAACAATTAAATGACTGGTGTTTTACTACTTTTAAATGAATGGTGTTTTACAACCATTAAATGACTGATGTTTTACAACCATTAAATGACTGGTTTTTTACTACTTTTAAATGAATGGTGTTTTACAACCATTAAATGACTGATGTTTTACAACCATTAAATGACTGGTGTTTTACAACTTTTAAATGACTGATGTTTTACTACCTTTAAATGAATGATGTTTTACTACCTTTAAATGACTGATGTTTTACAACCATTAAATGACTGGTGTTTTACTACCTTTAAATGACTGATGTTTTACTGCCTTTAAATGAATGATGTTTTACTACCTTTAAATGGCTGGTGTTTTACAACCTTTAAATGACTGATGTTTTACTACCTTTAAATGAATGATGTTTTACTACCTTTAAATGAATGATGTTTTACAACCTTTAAATGAATGATGTTTTACTACCTTTAAATGACTGGTGTTTTACAACCTTTAAATGACTGATGTTTTACAACCATTAAATGACTGGTGTTTTACTACCTTTAAATGACTGATGTTTTACTACCTTTAAATGAATGATGTTTTACTACCTTTACATGAATGATGTTTTACAACCATTAAATGACTGATGTTTTACAACCATTAAATGACTGGTGTTTTACTACCTTCAAATGAATGATGTTTTTCTACCTTTAAATGAATGATGTTTTACTACCTTTAAATGAATGATGTTTTACAACCATTAAATGACTGATGTTTTACAACCATTAAATGACTGGTGTTTTACTACCTTTAAATGAATGATGTTTTACTACCTTTAAATGAATGATGTTTTACTACCATTAAATGACTGATGTTTTACACCTTTAAAATGAATGGTGTTTTACAACCTTTAAATGAATGATGTTTTACTACCTTTAAATGAATGATGTTTTTACAACCATAAAATGAATGGTGTTTTACTACCTTTAAATGACTGGTGTTTTACAACCATTAAATGACTGATGTTTTACAACCATTAAATGACTGGTGTTTTACTACCTATAAATGAATGATGTTTTACTACCTTTAAATGAATGATGTTTTACAACCATTAAATGACTGATGTTTTACAACCTTTAAATGACTGGTGTTTTACAACTTTTAAATGACTGGTGTTTTACTACCTTTAAATGAATGATGTTTTACTATCTTTAAATGAATGATGTTTTACTACCTTTAAATGAATGAAGATTTACAACCATTAAATGACTGATGTTTTACAACCATTAAATGACTGGTGTTTTACTACCTTTAAATGAATGATGTTTTACTACCTTTAAATGAATGATGTTTTACAACCATTAAATGACTGATGTTTTACAACCATTAAATGACTGGTGTTTTACTACCTTTAAATGAATGATGTTTTATTACCTTTAAATGACTGATGTTTTACTACCTTTAAATGAATGATGATTTACAACCATTAAATGACTGGTGTTTTACAACCTTTAAATGAATGGTGTTTTACTACCTTTAAATGACTGGTGTTTTACAACCATTAAATGACTGATGTTTAACAACCTTTAAATGACCGGTGTTTTACTACCTTTAAATGACTGATGTTTAACAACCTTTAAATGACTGGTGTTTTACAACCTTTAAATGACTGGTATTTTACAACCTTTAAATGACTGGTGTTTTACTACCTTTAAATGACTGATGTTTTACAACCTTTAAATTGACTGGTGTTTTACAACCTTTAAATGAATGGTTTTTTACTACCTTTAAATGAATGGTGTTTTACAACCATTAAATGACTGGTGTTTTACAACCATTAAATGACTGGTGTTTTACTACCTTTAAATGACTGATGTTTTACTACCTTTAAATGAATGATGTTTTACTACCTTTAAATGAATGATGTTTTACAACCATTAAATGACTGATGTTTTACAACCATTAAATGACTGGTGTTTTACTACCTTCAAATGAATGATGTTTTTCTACCTTTAAATGAATGATGTTTTACTACCTTTAAATGAATGATGTTTTACAACCATTAAATGACTGATGTTTTACAACCATTAAATGACTGGTGTTTTACTACCTTTAAATGAATGATGTTTTACTACCTTTAAATGAATGATGTTTTACTACCATTAAATGACTGATGTTTTACACCTTTAAAATGAATGGTGTTTTACAACCTTTAAATGAATGATGTTTTACTACCTTTAAATGAATGATGTTTTTACAACCATAAAATGAATGGTGTTTTACTACCTTTAAATGACTGGTGTTTTACAACCATTAAATGACTGATGTTTTACAACCATTAAATGACTGGTGTTTTACTACCTATAAATGAATGATGTTTTACTACCTTTAAATGAATGATGTTTTACAACCATTAAATGACTGATGTTTTACAACCTTTAAATGACTGGTGTTTTACAACTTTTAAATGACTGGTGTTTTACTACCTTTAAATGAATGATGTTTTACTATCTTTAAATGAATGATGTTTTACTACCTTTAAATGAATGAAGATTTACAACCATTAAATGACTGATGTTTTACAACCATTAAATGACTGGTGTTTTACTACCTTTAAATGAATGATGTTTTACTACCTTTAAATGAATGATGTTTTACAACCATTAAATGACTGATGTTTTACAACCATTAAATGACTGGTGTTTTACTACCTTTAAATGAATGATGTTTTATTACCTTTAAATGACTGATGTTTTACTACCTTTAAATGAATGATGATTTACAACCATTAAATGACTGGTGTTTTACAACCTTTAAATGAATGGTGTTTTACTACCTTTAAATGACTGGTGTTTTACAACCATTAAATGACTGATGTTTAATAACCTTTAAATGACCGGTGTTTTACTACCTTTAAATGACTGATGTTTAACAACCTTTAAATGACTGGTGTTTTACAACCTTTAAATGACTGGTATTTTACAACCTTTAAATGACTGGTGTTTTACTACCTTTAAATGACTGATGTTTTACAACCTTTAAATTGACTGGTGTTTTACAACCTTTAAATGAATGTTTTTTTACTACCTTTAAATGAATGGTGTTTTACAACCATTAAATGACTGGTGTTTTACAACCATTAAATGACTGGTGTTTTACTACCTTTAAATGACTGGTGTTTTACAACCATTAAATGACTGGTGTTTTACAACCCTTAAATGACTGGTGTTTTACAACCATTAAATGACTGGTGTTTTACAACCTTTTAATGACTGGTGTTTTACATCCATTAAATGACTGGTGTTTTACAACCATTAAATGACTGGTGTTTTACTACCATTAAATGAATGATGTTTTACTACCTTTAAATGAATGATATTTTACAACCATGAAATGACTGGTGTTTTACAACCTTTAAATGACTAGTGTTTTACAACCATTAAATGACTGGTGTTTTACAACCATTAAATGACTGGTGTTTTACAACCATTAAATGACTGGTGTTTTACTACCATTAAATGAATGATGTTTTACTACCTTTAAATGAATGGTGTTTTACTACCTTTAAGTGAATGATGTTTTACTACCTTTAAATGAATGATATTTTACAACCATTCAATGACTGATGTTTTACAACCATTAAATGACTGGTGTTTTACAACCATTAAATGACTGGTGTTTTACTACCATTAAATGAATGATGTTTTACAACCATTAAATGACTGATGTTTTACAACAATTAAATGACTGGTGTTTTACTACTTTTAAATGAATGGTGTTTTACAACCATTAAATAACTGATGTTTTACAACCATTAAATGACTGGTGTTTTACAACTTTTAAATGACTGATGTTTTACTACCTTTAAATGACTGATGTTTTACAACCATTAAATGACTGGTGTTTTACAACAATTAAATGACTGGTGTTTTACTACTTTTAAATGAATGGTGTTTTACAACCATTAAATGACTGATGTTTTACAACCATTAAATGACTGGTTTTTTACTACTTTTAAATGAATGGTGTTTTACAACCATTAAATGACTGATGTTTTACAACCATTAAATGACTGGTGTTTTACAACTTTTAAATGACTGATGTTTTACTACCTTTAAATGAATGATGTTTTACTACCTTTAAATGACTGATGTTTTACAACCATTAAATGACTGGTGTTTTACTACCTTTAAATGACTGATGTTTTACTGCCTTTAAATGAATGATGTTTTACTACCTTTAAATGTCTGGTGTTTTACAACCTTTAAATGACTGATGTTTTACTACCTTTAAATGAATGATGTTTTACTACCTTTAAATGAATGATGTTTTACAACCTTTAAATGAATGATGTTTTACTACCTTTAAATGACTGGTGTTTTACAACCTTTAAATGACTGATGTTTTACAACCATTAAATGACTGGTGTTTTACTACCTTTAAATGACTGATGTTTTACTACCTTTAAATGAATGATGTTTTACTACCTTTAAATGAATGATGTTTTACAACCATTAAATGACTGATGTTTTACAACCATTAAATGACTGGTGTTTTACTACCTTCAAATGAATGATGTTTTTCTACCTTTAAATGAATGATGTTTTACTACCTTTAAATGAATGATGTTTTACAACCATTAAATGACTGATGTTTTACAACCATTAAATGACTGGTGTTTTACTACCTTTAAATGAATGATGTTTTACTACCTTTAAATGAATGATGTTTTACTACCATTAAATGACTGATGTTTTACACCTTTAAAATGAATGGTGTTTTACAACCTTTAAATGAATGATGTTTTACTACCTTTAAATGAATGATGTTTTTACAACCATAAAATGAATGGTGTTTTACTACCTTTAAATGACTGGTGTTTTACAACCATTAAATGACTGATGTTTTACTACCTTTAAATGAATGATGTTTTACTACCTTTAAATGACTGATGTTTTACTACCTTTAAATGAATGGTGTTTTACAACCATTAAATGACTGGTGTTTTACAACCTTTAAATGAATGATGTTTTACTACCTTTAAATGACTGATGTTTTACTACCTTTAAATGAATGGTGTTTTACAACCATTAAATAACTGCTGTTTTACAATCCTAGATGCGGCGACAAAGAGTTCATGGACAGCTGTGTGAAGAAAACCGTGACTGGAAAGGAGATCAACCACCGGGGCCAGGGTCTGTGGGTGTCCCTGAAACTCCTAAAAGGAGACATTAAACAGGTAAGCAGAAATGTTTTTAGGGATAAATGGCGGGGCCAGAGTCTGTGGATGCCCCTGAAACTCCTAAAAGGAGACATTAAACAGGTCAGCAGGAATGTTTGTAGGGATAAATGACGTAAACCAGGTGATTTGTCAATCATGCAGGTTTGAGATTCAGAAAAATAATTTTTGCTATTGTCTTACTTAGGGAATAGCCAGTTTTATTTTCTCAAACTTACGAAATGTGTACACAAGTACCAAAACAATTAAGAACTAATATGCTCATGCATAACCTCACCACTTCCTTTTACTTTCTGTGAGAATGAGAGAGAACAAATAACATCGCATTTTTCTATAATGTTTTTTCAAATAACCTAATGATACATTCCTTTCCATATTACATAATGATACATTCCTTTCTATGTTACAGATCCGTGAAGACTTCCCCCATCTTGTCCAGCCAAGTACGACTGTGGTGAGGAAGATGGGATTCCCCGACGTCATCATGCCAGGTAAGGATATGTCGCCATCATTGCCGATTATTTTGGTTTGATACATGGTCTGTTATTGTACACCGGCTTTCAAAAAGTGAAGTGGGGGCTATATAGGAATCAAGATGTCCGAATCAAGTTTTTAATGGATTGTTCCCAAACTTTGTATACACATACCAACTGATGACCTTGTCTACATCACACATTATTGATTGCCTAATCTCTTACAAAATGTTGGTCTTTTGTTCGACTTAGCATTTTCCACTAGCATTTTCCACTCTAATACTGTATAAAGAACTTCATGTGCCTTTCACTTCTAAAGCTTCCCAAGCAGGGGTATTCATCACCTTCAGTGATAGTTCCAGTTATGACTAGGTCTTAAAGGAAAATATTGACATTATTCCTGGTATAAAGAATACTATTACTTGTCGCAGAATTGAATGTAGTATTATAAGATTGTCTTTTAAATAGCCTTTTTATCGTGTGTACAGTTCTCTTCTCCATACACCATAACAGCTTTAATGGATTTCATTTTATTGAGATCACTTTGTATGTTGTCTCTCAACGTCCGTCGTCTGTCGTCATCCGTTGTCATTGTCAACCACACTTTAACCTGCAACCTCACCATGGCCACAGGGTTTCCATTATGTTTTTCAGTATGAGGGTTGGATATAGAACATAAAGATAGGTTTAATATACTGATTTTAAGTTAACCCTAGCAGTATGACTATGTTTGCCAAATTGGAAATCTACTAACTGACCATTACTATGACATTATTACATTATTTTTCCAAAGCTTTTTGCAAAATCAAACCTTTTTTTTTTTCGACCATATTAGCATCGGACAAAAATTTGCTAGATGATATCACCGATAACCATTAGGCCTAAAAAAAACGACCGACCGTGATTTTGACACCCCACACCCGACCGTAAAAAATAGCGACGATGACGAAGCAAATGAATTATTATACCAGTCCCTGTCGCTTGGCAATGATCGTTTCCGTTTTCAATTTTCAACACATACGTCTTTTTGGCATTAAAAGTTGTCGATTTGAAGATCCCTTTTCTCATCAGAATCGAGCCTACTAAGTGAAAAACGTACACAAATCTGAAGATAAATGCTTTAATTTACTTGTTGCGAAGAAATAAATTCAAACTCGATTGAATATTATGTTATATACGCGTTTTCCCGTGACCCACATTCGCAGATTATACACAAAATGTCCACCATTTGCATTCAGTGTTATGTTGTTTTTTTTCCACAACATATTTCCACTAGCCATAAGCTTGTTTCTTATAAATGTTATGTTTATTTGATATTTCTAAGACTAAATATTATTTTATAACTAATATAGACATTCAATGTTCTACGATTCAGAAGATTAAAATGGATAAAAATATACTAATTTTGGAAAGGGTTTTCCCGGAATACATATCACGTGACGTCATACCTCTATTTTTAAACTTCCAATCAAAATTGAGCGCACTAGCGAGAAGCAGGTCGACCTATTGTGAATATCTCGTGTTGTTTACATAAGCTACTGTACTCCGCAATGCACTACCGGAAGTGAAAATGGCGTCGATCTTTCGGCGTTTGTTTATAAACGATATTTAGAAGATTTGCAATGATTACAATGACCAAACACGCTCCGAATGTCTATTACATAAATGTGCGTCCCAAGGGACGCAGCTACTCGTGAATTACGGGTCCCATGCCTTTTTTTTCGAGTCAGGGACGCAGAAAAGCTGCATCAATGGAAACAATGGAAACCCTTTGACCATAACTTGAAAAGTATTTTACCTATGTTCATAAAACTTCACAAACATCTTCTTACCTCAAGGAATGTTGTTACACATGTCCAATAACTCTGACTTTCATTTTGGCGGAGTTATACCCCTTTTCAAAAAACTTTAACCTGCAACCTAATCTCAAGTGGCTGAAATAAGTACATGGCAGGCGACACAAGTGTTCCGTGGAACAAGCTTCTAGTATTCATGTGTTATGTAATATATTTTCCTTACACATATTCTAACAAACACCAGCAAAGGACAAGGGTAAATGTTATGTTGTCAATTTGTATTGCTGCATTTTTTATTAGCTCTACTGATCTAAGAACAGCAGAGCTTATGCGCTGGTGCGTCATCCAGTCTTTATCATCTGTCCGTCCAACCATCTGTTGCGTTGTGTTGTGATCGGTATTTCTCCAAAACTACAGTATTGTTGAATTTCACATACTATCCAAGGGCAGATACAAGATTTGAGATTAGGGGTGTGCAACATATTTTACGTGGCGCGCAATCTTTTAAATACATTAATAAGCAATAAATAGGCTTTTTCACATGAAAAACTTCTCAGATTTTAAGGCAGTATATTAGGCAGCCAACCGTGCAGCCGCCTTTTGCACGGCCGTTTTGTTTTGAAAAATCGCGACCAATATTTGGAGGAGTGGGTGGGGTAACAAAAGTGTTGTGTTTTTGTTGTTGTTTTTTTGCTAAACAACACTTCCAAACTCTTACTTTTTCAATATTGTTATGTTTTGTATGTATAGAAGACAGATGTTTTTCACCATTATCTGTGAAAATAAATTACCCCAGAGACACCCACTTGTCGCGAATTGGCGCGTAACGCGTTTTAGCAAATTATTTTGCACACCCTGTTTGCATATTTGCACACCCAGTTTTTGAATTTCTGCCTAATACACTGTTTTAAGAGTTGGGGTGTGTGTGTGGAGGAGGGTGGGGCGGTGTGGTGCGAGGGGTGGTGGTGGCGGGGAATTGCTAAAATTGAACATCATGCAAAAATAGACTAAAATTGCCTAGAATTGTAAGGGGTATGGATATAGGATCCTAAATAATTGATGTTGATGAGGCTTGCAAGATGGCAGCCAGTGGCCATCTTTGTTGACATAGAATTACAACTTCATAGGAGCATTCCTAATAATGTTCCTATCTAAAATTCAAATTCATTCAAATTCGAAGATGGCCGCCACAACTAAAAAAAAGACTAAAACAATAATAGATGGTGTTTGTTATTGTTACCCTCTAGAACCAAAGATATTCATTCAGGATCTTAACTTGAAAGTTATTATGGTACGACATGTGCCTAAATAAAATTCATATTAATGAGATTTCCAAGATGACCTCAAGGCGCCATCTTTGTCTGCAGAACTATATAGGAGAATGTTGTGATCAATAATGTTGTGATCAATAATTCTCCTCAATTTGACTTCTGATCTTCATGAAACTTTACTGGAATATTCCGTATGATGTCTAGTTTGTCCAAGCAAAAACTTGACTTCCTGTAAAATCCAAGATGGCTGCCAAGGCTAAAAATAGACTAAACTAGGATGTGTCCATGGGATACGGATGTATCTACTGAAAACGTTCAGCGAAAAATGTAAAATTTGAAATAAAAATGGCCGAAACTCAAGTAATACATGGTAGATTTTGACGCTGAATCGATATGCACATCTTGACATCATAGGTAAGCATCCTGTAATGTTTCGAAACAATCGGTTAAAAACTGTGGGAGAAGAGAGAAACTTTTTGGGACGGACCGACTGACAAACGGACATGGCTAATGCTAAAAAGGTATTAAAATGGGATCTATGCTAAAGTCTGACATGTTGTTGGTGTCTGTGTTACTTGACCTTTCCAGGTGAGCAACCCGAATCCAGTTATGATCTTACAGTAAAGCGCTTCAAGGTCTTTAACCTCATGTTTATTAAATTTACTGGTTATTAAAACATTTTTCATTCCATTTTTACTGCTTTAAATATACAGAGGTATATATTAGAACCACAAAGTCGTATCTTTATATATAAAACAGAAGGATGGCATCCTTAGACTCTAATATATTGATATATATATATCAGTGACTTGGTACAGTTTACCAGCTTTATGTATTGTCGAAGTAACCATATTAACAAATTTCACAACATACCATATATAACCCATGTGTTTTGTTGATTATATAGTGCATTTTGGCTATTTATGACATAGATTTACCTACACATACTTAAAATAATAAATATATGCATCAAATCAAGTTTTGTTACCTCATAATTATTTTTTTTCGAAATGGTGGTATGGAAGCTGATCACAAAATACTTGTAGGAATGTCAACAGGATGGTTTTAATGTCTATATCTTTTAGAAACCAGTGCATCTTTAAAGTGGGTACTGCAGGCTTTTCATGGGGGTCTAGCTGTCCTACTTAAAATTTGACAAATAATGATATTTTCTATTCTAAAGGTCCAAAATGTAATGCATGAGCCTAAAAATGACCCTTTATTTACAGGAAATTTATTCTGCACAGTAATATGTGCTATCCTTGGTTATGCACCAGGGTTAATTGAAGCATTTTATGCCCGAGTTAGTTCAAAATGTATGCTGAAGTCCAATTTTAGGCCGGGGCAACACTATATTTGATTGATACGACATTTGTACCATGAATCGAGCAATATTTAAAATGTTAGATTCTCTGAGAAAAAGCCTGATGTACCCGCTTTAAAACGTAAGTTAATTGTTTTTGTTTTATATGGCTTACAATGTCTAAGGCAAGGTAAAAAGGGCATAGTTGGCATTTCGAGAGACTGGAATTCCTCTGCAATCTTGCTTATTTACTTGTGTTGAATGAGTACGGTCAGTTCTAAAATAAAAAAGATATTCAAATAAAGTTTATTGCCTGAACATTTATGTTATGTTAGCGAATAACAAGGTGTTCAGGAAATATGTTTGGATGAAAATAAACTACTCTGCTATTAATTTAATTGTAAAATATTGGTATTAAATTCCATGCTTGTTTACTGCACAATTTACTCATTCTATTGTCACAAGATATTTATCCCATAATAAATAATTTCGATCTGTCATTAAAGTGTATATCTGCCAGAGATTTGTGCCAATTAAAAGCGTAATATTTATCAATAGGTATTTATACCTGTAAGAAAAGCACATGTGGGAACTTGATCAATGGTGGAGCTAAAAATCGGAACTACTATATTTAAGGTTATTTTGGTATTTTTTTTCAGTTTTGTATTTTTTATTGTTATTGCTATATCTCCAAAAATGGTTAAGTGAAATTTCACAGGGGCTTTCCTTCTTATGTCTAGCTGGTCAAACAAATTAGACTAAAACCATGAAAACTTGTTATTTTCTCCAGTTTTTAATAGGATTTTAAAGCTATTTTGTTATTGCTCCAGTTTTGTCTCGCCTGCGATAGTGGGTAGCAAGACAGCAATCACTTTTCCGGTGGCAGCAGCCGCATTTTAAATCAACTATATCTCAACAACCACTGCTCGAATGCTTTGTTGGGTCAAGGGACATCACATAATGCCAAAATTACCAAGGTCAAGGTCATATTTTGGGTTATTTTCCCAAAACTTAACCTTGGTTAGGTAACCACCTTGATTATGTAACTTAAGCTCAGTTAACTGTATGTGTTTGCCTCATTTTCTTTGTTTGATACTTGGTCATATGTATTGTTGGCATTGGTGGACATCTCTGAACGACAAAAATTACCAAGGTCAAGGTCATATTTTGCTTGTTTTCTCCAAACTTAACCTTGGAAACTTAACCTCGGTTAACTTTATGTGATTGCCTCACTTTATGTCTTTGAAACTTGGTCATATGATTACCACTTTTATGTCTTTGATACTTGGTCATATGATTGCCTCACTTTATGTCTTTGAAACTTGGTCATATGATTACCACTTTATGTCTTTGATACTTGGTCATATGATTACCACTTTTATGTCTTTGATACTTGGTCATATGATTACCACTTTTATGTCTTTGATACTTGGTCGTATGATTACCACTTTTATGTCTTTGAAACTTGGTCGTATGATTACCACTTTTATGTCTTTGAAACTTGGTCATATGATTACCACTTTTATGTCTCTGATACTTGGTCATATGATTACCACTTTTATGTCTTTGATACTTGGTCATATGATTACCACTTTTATGTCTTTGTTACTTGGTCATATGATTGCCTCACTTTATGTCTTTGATACTTGGTCATATGATTACCACTTTTATGTCTTTGATACTTGGTCATATGATTACCACTTTTATGTCTTTGTTACTTGGTCATATGATTACCACTTTTATGTCTTTGATACTTGGTCATATGATTACCACTTTTATGTCTTTGTTACTTGGTCATATGATTGCCTCACTTTATGTCTTTGATACTTGGTCATATGATTACCACTTTTATGTCTTTGAAACTTGGTCATATGATTACCACTTTTATGTCTTTGTTACTTGGTCATATGATTACCACTTTTATGTCTTTGATACTTGGTAATATGATTACCACTTTTATGTCTTTGATACTTGGTCATATGATTACCACTTTTATGTCTTTGATACTTGGTCATATGATTACCACTTTTATGTCTTTGATACTTGGTCATATGATTACCACTTTTATGTCTTTGATACTTGGTCATATGATTACCACTTTTATGTCTTTGAAACTTGGTCATATGATTACCACTTTTATGTCTTTGATACTTGGTCATATGATTACCACTTTTATGTCTTTGATACTTGGTCATATGATTACCACTTTTATGTCTTTGATACTTGGTAATATGATTACCACTTTTATGTCTTTGATACTTGGTCATATGATTACCACTTTTATGTCTTTGATACTTGGTCATATGATTACCACTTTTATGTCTTTGATACTTGGTCATATGATTACCACTTTTATGTCTTTGATACTTGGTCATATGATTACCACTTTTATGTCTTTGATACTTGGTCATATGATTACCACTTTTATGTCTTTGATACTTGGTCATATGATTACCACTTTTATGTCTTTGATACTTGGTCATATGATTACCACTTTTATTCTTTGATACTTGGTCATATGATTACCACTTTTATGTCTTTGATACTTGGTCATACGATTACCACTTTTATGTCGTTGATACTTGGTCATATGAAGTGTTATCTTTGGTGGACATCATTTAAAACAGTCTATTAAATCATTTTAGAATTATTTTATGATTAGAATTTTGTGTTTCTAGGTTTCAAGAACCTCATTACTCAATGTCCAGTAATACCTCAGTGTGGTCTGAGAATGTAATGAGCTTTAAATTAACTTGTTTCATTGGTTCAATTTTTATCACTGAACCAATCAGAATGCTTCATTCATATTTTCATTTGGTTGCTTCTATCATGATATCACACCCTGGTATTATGACATCACATCATGCTATTATGATGTCACGTCATGCTATTATGATTCAACTCAGTGTGTTCTCAGAACTGAATGAGCCTTTAAATTGCTGTGAGAAACAGATTAAGACTGTTTGCATCACTGATTGGGTAATGAGTTTCTTGAAACCAAACATCTCAAAATTCTAAAAATAAAATAATTCTAAAACGATTTAATAGAAGGTTTTAAGCAAAAATTTAATAAAATATTTCATATGCCGTTTGCCGCGTTGGGCAAGACACCCACAGACTAAGGTCTTGTTAATGGGTTTTTAAGCAATTTCGGTATTTTTCCATTTTTTAATGCGATTTTAAGCCGTTTTATTATCAGTACTTCATCCATTCATCTATTAAATTGTGCAGGTGATGTGAGAAATGACATCTACCTGACCATACAGGAGGGTGAGTTCAACAGGGGGTCCAAAACTGCGGATAAAAATGTTGAGGTGATCATGCTGGTCTGTAACAAACAAGGAGAAGTCCTCAAGGTAGGTTATACTGTAACAAACAAGGGGAAGTCCTCAAGGCAGGTTATACTGTAACACACAAGAGGAAGTCCTCAGTGTAGGTTATACTGTAACAAAATAGGGGAAGTCCTAAAGGTAGGTTATACTGTAACAAACAAGGGAAGTCCTCAGTGTAGGTTATACTATAACAAACAAAGGGAAGTCCTCAAGGTAGGTTATACTGTAACAAACAAGGGAAGTCCTCAATGTAGGTTATACTGTAACACACAAGAGGAAGTCCTCAATGTAGGTTATACTGTTACAAACAAGGGGAAGTCCTAAAGGTAGGTTATACTGTAACAAACAAGGTGAGTCCTCAATGTAGGTTATACTATTATGAATAAGGGGAAGTCCTCCAGGTAGGTTATACTTTAACAAACAAGGAGAAGTCCTCAAGGTAGGTTATACTGTAACAAACAAGGGAAGTCCTCAATGTAGGTTATACTGTAACAAACAAGGGGAAGTCCTCAAGGTAGGTTATACTGTAACAAACAAGGAGAAGTCCTCAAGGTAGGTTATACTGTAACAAACAAGGAGAAGTCCCCAAGGAAGGTTATACTGTAACAAACAAAGGGAAGTCCTCAAGGTAGGTTATACTGTAACAAACGAAGGGAAGTCCTCAATGTAGGTTATACTGTTACAAACAAAGGGAAGTCCTCAAGGTAGGTTATACTGTTACAAACAAGGAGAAGTCCTCAAGGTAGGTTATACTGTAACAAACAAGGAAAGGTCCTCAATGTAGGTTATACTGTAACAAACAAGGAAAAGTCCTCAATGTAGGTTATACTGTAACAAACAAGGGGAAGTCCTCAAGGTAGGTTATACTCTAACAAACAAGGGGAAGTCCTCAAGGTAGGTTATACTGTAACAAACAAGGAGAAGTCCTCAAAGTAGGTTATACTGTAACAGACAAATGGATCTAATTGTCTCACTTTCCTTTAGTGGTTTTAAAATAATGAAAACATTTTTTGAGTGTTTTTACATTTTTTGCAGTCAGCAGCAAATACTATTGCAACATTTTCAGATTGACACACTATGCATAATCAGTTCAGTATATTTCATTTGAGGGTAAATGTGAAACTATTGTCACTATTAACCCGCCTTTGCGTCCATTGTAAACCCAGATCAGCCTGTGATTACTCATTGACTGATTAGGGTTTACAATGTCCAGCTGCTGATCAGTCATTTCCCCAAAAACACCCCTTTGTCACATAAATAGAATGGTTTTAATTCAAAGAAAGAAAAGTCCATTATATATATGTAGTGGATTACGGGTTAATATAGAACAAGAATAGTTCCATGTTGAGCCTTCAATTTGTTCAGTGGTGCCCATGGTTGACTGTTCACTCACTTATCAATATCAGCAACCTTTCTATAGCATCTCAAAATAATCTCATAATGGCAGGTGTGGACAAATTAAAAAATCAGAATATATAATTCTCCTGTGTTTGAACATTGCCATGTACTGTACTTTTCAGGAAGTCATAAACACAGGTTGTGGCAGCGCAAATGGGAGCAACGACTATAAAACACTTATATACTACCACGAAGACAAACCAAGATGGTGCGAAATAGTCAAGGTAACTAGAAAGTTTTACTATTTATTTGTAATTTAAAGTAATTTGACTTTGTGCAGTGATAATGTAAACTTTGGTATAGCAAATAAAAAAAACTGTGTGGTCGTGTAGTGTGCTCAATAGTTTTAAGATCAAAAGTTTGCACTAAACATGCTAAAAGGCCCAAAATATGAAAAATATGATTAAATATTGCAAACATGCTAGATTCTGAAACCCAGATAAAAAACTGGGTGTAAGTAAAACAATTAAAAATCTTTTTTGAAGATAAAACATGATCAGTTTACTTAAACATGCACATTAGAAAAGTAAAATATTTATCTTTTGCATTTTGAATAAGTTGGGGCCAAAATAGCCCCTTATCATATCTTGTGCTTAGTTTTAAATCCAGAACTCAATATTCAAATCAAAAGTCTAATATATCTAATAATACTTAAACATGCCAGTGTTTACGGGTATGCTAAAGTAGTTTGATTTTACATTTTTATCATTATACAGATTGCAATTTCAACAGAGTCTGAATTCAGAGGACTTCATCTTAAATTTCTCTTCAAGCACAAGTCACGGAGTGAAAGTAGGAATGTTTATTTGTT
The DNA here is from genome assembly GCA_037043455.1 of Cyrtodaria siliqua. Taxonomy (NCBI): domain Eukaryota; kingdom Metazoa; phylum Mollusca; class Bivalvia; order Adapedonta; family Hiatellidae; genus Cyrtodaria; species Cyrtodaria siliqua. The sequence goes on along the minus strand of JAWPHD010003531.1, from coordinate 168,650 downwards.
TATTTATTTATATTTAAATATTTATTTATTATATTTTATTTATAAAATATTTAATTTGGAATTTCCTTCATTTCGATTGGCTGAGCCATCTTAACAAGGTTCAGGTCACACACTCATTCTGATTGGATGACAGATATAACACAGGAAAAGCACTCATTCTGATTAGAAGACAGATATAACAACATTTTTTTGGACAACCTCATAGTAATATGTAAACAAACACGTCAAATAAAATCAAGATGGTGGCTCACATGAATGGCATTTGATCGTTGATTTGGACTGATGATTACTTCAGATTTGTTCCCTGGTTACAGAGCATTAGAGTTAAATAGTCCTTAGTTTTGGGTTTGATATGGTATGTCAACTGTTTAATGGCTCAAATGTTGTTGTGTTGCCATTAAACAACGTTCGAGACCATTAAATACGCAATATGCAGTCTTAAAATTCAATTATTTAACCCGATATTCGTAAAAAAATTGTGTGCAGAAATATGATTCTTATTGTCTGTAAACTCCAAAAAATACCAATAATGGCTTTGATTGTTCTATACCAAATATGTCAATTCCACTCTGGTTTTGTGTACCATAAATATCAGTAGTTACTTTGATTTCCTAATGACCTCCTAAATAGGGGACCATGCAGGAAAAATTGTTTTTAAGGTTAAGGGTCTATCTGATCCCTGCTTACATCTAACTCTTTTGTGTAACAATAAGCTTTGAATCATGGATCCATGCTTACATCTAATTGTTTTGTGTAACAATAAACATTGAATCATGGATCCCTGCTTACATCTAACTGTTTTGTGTAACAATAAACATTGAATCATGGATCCCTGCTTACATCTAACTGTTTTGTGTAACAATAAACATTGAATCATGGATCCCTGCTTACATCTAATTGTTTTGTGTAACAGTAAACATTGAATCATGGATTCCATGCTTACATCTAATTGTTTTGTGTAACAATAAACATTGAATCATGGATCCCTGCTTACATCTAATTGTTTTGTGTAACAGTAAACATTGAATCATGGATTCCATGCTTTCATCTAATTGTTTTGTGTAACAATAAACATTGAATCGTGGATTCCATGCTTACATCTAATTGTTTTGTGTAACAATAAACATTGAATCGTGGATTCCATGCTTACATCTAACTGTTTTGTGTAACAGTAAACATTGAATCATGGATCCATGCTTACATCTAACTGTTTTGTGTAACAATAAACATTGAATGGTGGATCCAGGCTTATATCTAACTGTTTTGTGTAACAATAAACATTGAATCCACATCTAACAGTTTTGTGTAACAATAAACATTGAATCGTGGATCCAGGCTTATATCAAACTGTTTTGTGTAACAATTAACATTGAATCGTGGATCCATGCTTACATCTGTTTTGTGTAACAATAAACATTGAATCGTAGATTCCATGTTTACATCTAACTGTTTTGTGTAACAATAAACATTGAATCGTGGATTCCATGCTTACATTTAACTGTTTTGTGTAACAATAAACATTGAATCGTGGATCTATGCCAGTTGTAACTGGGGTTAATTTCTCCTCTTCAGCGAAAGACAAGAATGAGAAGCCGTTTGCCATGGCATTTGTGAAACTGTTGAACAAGAATGGTACAACACTAAAGGACGATGATCATGATCTGCTGCTGTATAAGGTAGGAATCACTCGATTGTCTCGCCAAGTGAGAAACTAATATTGGACTCTTATTTTATATCAAGGAAATCTACAGTCAATACCGTGTATCAGTATTGTGATTTTGCCCTCACACGTTTTGAATGAGGTTGATTGGTTGGTCAAGGTATCTTCATGCAAGTTGCTCCACATATCAAGTTAGTGGTTTTGTAGTGCCTTATGTGTCGCCTGCGTAGCTTGGCAGACACTTAGGGATCACTTTGTCTGCTGTCTGTCATTCGTCCGTTGTCGTCTGTCACCTAACCTTGGCCATAACAAGAAAAAGATTTGACCTATGTTGGTAAAACTTAACACTCATCTTACACTTACCTCAGGGAATGTCATTACACATGTCCAATAACTCTGACTTTCTTCTTGGCAGAGTTACGTCCCTTTTCATAAAACTTGAACCAGAAACCTAACCAAGACATAATTAGCCATACCCATTGGCGATAACCTAAAATAACCATACGGCAGGTGACTCAAGTGTTCCATGGAACACCATTCTAGTGTTAAATACAACTTTTTCTTGTATCAGTATGTTTTGGCATGGAAACAAGATTATAGTCAATTAGTAATGTTTCCAGAGCACAACTCCAAAACCATGCAAAGTGTCTTATTGAAACTTGTACAGTATATTTTACTTTCTATCTATTTTTTGTCTTTGTGTGCTCCAGATTGACAGTAAGAAGGATGACAAACAGCACCACGCCTACCTCGACCTTCCGTCAACACTCAAGGAGTTGGAGGCCTCAAATTCTCTCGCAGGCTCCGGGCATTATGGTCCAGGAGCGAGCGGCACATACTCAAAAATGCCCAAAATACCGCTGTTCTGCGGGCCATATTCACTCAGTTACAAAGATAGCTTCAAAATAACCACATACGTATGTTCAACTAAATTAACACACAACAGTGAGTCACTTTTGTACTTTTTCATGACCTTTTATAGCTTTTTGCATTGAAGTAATCCCTACATAGGAAATCTTAGAATTTGGCAATTCAGTATCCTTAAAGAGCATTCTTACTTGTCAGATTTCAACGCCGAGGAGGGCAGGTTCCCGGATTCCCATGTATCCTTCCCCTCTCTCTGGCGCGGCTCTAAATAACCTATACTGTGTTGATGAGCCGTTAAACAACATTCAATTCAATGCCCAAGATTATTTTGAAGTTAGACTTAATAGAAAGTTTCAAAACACAGAAAGTTCCAAAATAACTCGAAGGTAAATAATTCTAGCCAAAGTTATTCAAATTTTAAATGAGGTACATCAGGCTTTGGTGCTAAATTCGTTAGAAAAACAAAAAACTTCTTAGTTCCTATTTTACACCCAGTGTATGGCATATCAATAGTTATGACAAGTTGTTTTGATATCGGAGAAAACATTATTCAATTAAACTGATTCGTTTTATTATTTCTCGGAAGAACAAAAGATGTTTTTGTAGGTTGAACTGTTTTGATGCATTTATATAAAACCAAATGCAAGTGTGTCCCTTTAAAGGGTGTACATCAGTTTTTTTCTAGAAATTTAAAAATGTTCCAATTCATGATAAAAATATATCAGTCAAGATATTATGTCAGCACTGCGTTGGTCAGGTCTAAAGTGAATTCTCCATAGATGTTGAATGATTGAATACTCCTTACTGTTCTTTCTTTGAAGACCATTCCATGTATGTGACAAAGGGGTGTTTTGGGGAAAATGACTGATCAGCAGCCAGACATTGTAAATCCTGGTAACTAGCAAGCTGATCTGGGTTTGCAATGGACACAAAGGCTATTATAGTCTTGCTTAGCGGGTTAAGGCTTAAAATGCGAAAATTAACTTTGGTGCGTAACCTAGGAGAGCATATATTACTGTTTAGAATGATTTCCTTGTTGAGAAATAAGTCAATTTTAGACTCATTCATCATGTTTTGTTCCATTTCATTACCGGTATTTGTGAAATTTAGGTTGGAACCTTAGACCCCCACAAAAAGCAACGATGTACCCTCCTGCTTTAAAGGGGCACGGCAATTTAAAAAAAAATTGCACTTAGCTACTTTTCCTACACAATTTTGAAATGTTGCAAATCTGGTTTGACAATTCCCACCCTTCGGCACCCCTGCCCTCCTCCCCAAGATACTAATTTCAATGCTGGACAAGTACTAAGATTGTTGTATGCTTCTTTGATAGATCTGCATTAACACATGCATGTGTTTTCATTTGCTGTTGTAAAAGGAATTGTCAACAATTTTGGATGGTGAAGGCATTTGTAAATTGATGCACAATGGAGTTGAGTTAAGTGATACATTGAGTAAGAGCATCATTCAAAATAGGCGAAAAATTCCTTAATTTTTTTAATTAAAATTCTTGTTAGATTTTATCACTGTGATGCTTGTTTACTATTTTGCAATGCCAGCTGACATGATTGGTCTGTCGTGATGGCAGGTACTTGTTAATATCCAATTATTCGAGAGAAATGTATGGGTCCACAATGGCCTAGTGGCACGTTCGGCTATGAATCTTGCGATAATGGGCTCGAGTGTAACTGGCGCCACAGCTTTGCTTCGGTGTGTAGTTAGGCAAGACATTAAACCTAGCCCCCATTGGATAGGGATGTAAACCAGGTGATCTTTTATATCAGAGTATATCCTCTGAGCACATTGAAGAACCATAGAAATCTATTCGATAGTAAGAGAAGGCCACTGTTCCTGGATTCCTATGTATCATTCACTCTGTAGGGCAGCTCTAAATAACCATAATGTGTGGATGAATAATTAACATTTCAGTTTGAAAGTCTTGGATAATACTGACTGCTAGTGTATTAGGCAGAAATTCAAGAACTGTGTGTGCAAATATGCATGCAAACAGGGTGTGGAAAATTTTTTGCTAACATGCATTACGCACCAATTCGCGACGAGTGGGTGTCTCTGGGGTAATTTATTTTTACAGATAAAGTGAAAAAGGTGCATTTTAGATCATCTTTCTTCTATAAATGTATTCAAAACATAACAATATTGAAAAAGTAAGAGAATGGTGTTGTTTAGCAAAAACAAAACAAAAAAAACCACCTCCAGTTCTCTAAATATTGGCCGTGATTTTTCAAAAACGGACGTGCAAATTACGGCTGCATGGTTGGCTGGCTAATACATTGCCTACTGCCTCAGAACCAACCAATCATGTTGACTCTGAATCTGGAGACCATTGGTTCTTGCCTAACTGGCGCCACTGGGTTCATTTGGTGTGTCCTTAGGCAAGACACTTCACCTAGCCTCATCAATTGGACGGGGATGTAATACGGACGGTCCCTTGTATCGATGTATATTCTCCGAGAACAGTAAAGTACCATAGGAATCTGTTTGTAGTAAGAGTAGGGCACGGTTCCCAGATTCCTACGTATTGCCATCCTGTATACGGCGACTTGAAATAACATTAAAGGGGTTGATGCACTATTTTCAAACACAATTTATTTAAAAGGGCACTGAAAAACTTGAAAGAATTAACAAAATGTCATGAAAAAAAGGAGAGTCATCTAGATCCATTGAAAATTTGCAAAGAACAAACATCTCCTTTATTTTTCATGACATTTTGATAATTCTTTCTTTAAATATGGCCATCTTTGAACGATGATGTCATCAAGCCTTTTTACCGTATATACCGTATATGGTAAAAAGGCATGATGATGTCATCGTTCAAAGATGGCCACCTCTATTTATGTTTCTTTGCAAATTTCAATATTTCATATTTCCTTTATTTTTCATGGCATTTTGATAATTATTTCAGCTTTTTCAAAAAAATTCAGAGCCCTTTAAAATACTTTGTTTAAAAAATAGTGCATCAACCCCTTTAACAATGTGTGGATGATCCTACAATTCAGTTCCATTTGAAGAAACTTTTCGAAATAATCACCTGCTATATTTTATTTAATACTTGTTTAACATTTCTGTAACACACAATATTGTTGTCGTAACACTTGTTAAATTTTGCCGTTCCTGTCGCACAGTTGACCTACTTGGTCTGTTGAGGTGGCAAGAAGTTATGAACGATGAAACTCTGCTTAAGAAGCATCTCGAACACCTGATGACCGTGGACGGAGAGGAAATTGTCAAGGTAGACGCGATGGGTAGCAATATGTAGAAATTGTCATGACTGTGATGTCAGTTACTTGTTATCTTGGGTGTAATGTTATTGCTGTTATGTCATATCTATGATGTCATTGTTTTGATATCATAGTTACTCTCGAAGTCGGATGCTAAACAGTGTAGTGAATGATATCAGAATTTATACATGCGTTAAAAATATCGAAAAATTAATAAACCTTCCATGCTGTACTTTAACTTTGCTTGCACTGGATTATATTCAGGTCATATTATAACAATAAATTCTGTTTTATATCCCCGCTTTCACAAAGCTTACCTGCATTCCTCAAGCGCTTTTGAATGGTTAGTTTCCAAACTTCATATAACAACTGATGACCTTATGTCTGTCTACATCACCCATTGTTGATAGCCTAATTTATTACAGAATTGTGGCCACTGTTTGACTCACTATTTAAGGGGGGTATTCATCACCTTCAGTGATATTCCTAGTTAGAATTTGCCGCTAGAACAATTGATGGCAGAACTGCCTCCGAAAATGGCACATTTTGCCATTGCTTAGGCAAAATTACCCATAACACACGTCTCTAATTAGTACAAAAACTGTCGATGGCAAATGAGTATATATAAAAAAGACAAGTCAACCCGATAAGATGATACGTTACTGATAAGTCGTAACAAGATGAAACTAGTATAACGAGCACCAAGTCTCTGCCTTCCCTTCTCTTTATCAGCCTTTCCAAATTGTAAATTATAACGGTTTTTATCACAAAGAAACTGTTATAATTCTGTATTTTAGTCCATGGCCTCACGATAAGGCACTTTTTTTGACATTATATGATGCTGTGAGTTATGTGATGAACAAAATGTCACAGGTGCCAGTTTGAACTTATTTAACCCACTAGCAAAAATTATGAATTGCTCGACAAGCCGTCACACCAAATTATTTGCCAACTTGTTTAATGAATTCAGTAATAAATGAGCACGTGTTGTGAAAGATCCTCTGTATATAAAAAAGAAAACTGATTCCAGAAAATGTAAGCAAAGCATGTTGATGGCACGTAGAAGTTTTTCACCTTTTATAGAATCATTAACGAACACGCAAGTTTTCTAAATTTTGATTTGTCCTGTTTAACATTCACTGCACTATAATGGCTCCATCTTCGAGACTCCATAACAGCAAGATGATACACCTGCGATTGTTTTGTGTTTGTCGATTAAGATAACATGATGTAAATATGTATGATGGAATAAATTCGGCAAAATCGTCCGAGAAAAGCTGAGACTTTGGTGGCTTATAGAAGTTAAGGTACATGATAAAATCAGAATTTGAAAATTAACATATATAGAAAAAAAAACATTTAAAGGGACTGGAGGTGATGTGGAAGAGCAATTCAGGTGACAATCCATATTCAAATGAGACCCTCGTAATGTGCTTTAGTTTCTAATGAAGTGAATTTGCATTAAAATTCAGCTACATGTTATCTTTGGTTTAGTTATGTTTGGTCTGAAAAACTCGATGGACTTGAAATGGGGTTTATATTACTATCAAATGTACATACAATTCAAATAAAGTATACTTCGATTAGCAGACAAGAATTTATAGGAATCCTAAAGCATCTCATTAATTAATATTAATGATTTATAGGACAAACACTAGCTGAGTCATCTAGTTTTCCAGACCAAACAATTTCATTAGCCATTATTAAATCGTACGGATAATGTGTCCTAGTTCAGCACATAGGCTGGTTTAATATGAAACTGAAAACACATTATGATGGTTTTATTCGTGTTTGGAGTGACTCCCATAAAGCTTCCAGATTGCCTCAAGTCCCTTTAACATCATATTCCAGGACTTCGAAAACATGGAAATGAATCGATAGAATTGATTCATACATATTTGCGTCATGTAATCTCGGTGGACAACGTGGCATGCGTTGACCTATATTTATCCATGATTGTCTCTTCCCCGCTACAGTTGATTTGCTAGGGCTGTTGAAATGGCAGAAGATATTAAACGAAAATGACACAACATCATTAAAGAAGCATCTTGAGCAACTTATGAGGGTGGATGGGGAGGAAATCGTAAAGGTAGTTCACGTGTTGTATGTGGCACCCTGTAGAACGCTTGGCACTAACCCCCTCGCTGCTGTATTGATATTATTCGTGCTATACCCTGACAAATAGCCATTATTTATAATATACCCAAATACATATAATATATTTCAGTATCACTGTATAATGCTAATAATTAATAAAACGTTTTAATGTAATTACATTTTCTGTCTTGTTGGTGGTGGGTGAAGTATTTTCGGAGTTTAATCTTTCTTGTGCTATACCCTTACTCACACCTTATATATTTCAGTATCACAGTTAAATGCTAATAAATAATAAAACATGTTTATGTTATTACGTTTTTTCCATGGTGTTGGTGGTGGATGAAGTATTTTGAGCCGGGTTTTTAAGAAAAAAAATCGGCTTATAGATTGGCGTAAACTGGGCGGGCAGGCTACTGTGACTTACTTTTTCCAAAATATACGTTAGGTTAACCTTTATAAGTTTCATGGGGGATGGGTTCAAGTTTAGTTGTTTTATATCTCAGCATTACCATCTCATCAAGCACTTACCATACCCTGAAAACCAGGTCATCATGACCTACTTTTACCAAAATATTCATTACGTTAACCTTTTTGTTTAGGTTTGTTATGTTTGTCACTAAATGTTAACTCTTTTGTTTAAACTTATCATTTCTCAGCATTGCCATGTCCAATAATTACCCACTTGGGACAGTATCCTCACATATACCAAACATTACACCTGAAAACCCGGCTTTAATGCCACCAGGCATTACCTCGCCACCAGGCGTTACCTCTTGTTGGAGTAGAAACTTTCTTCTTTGTGCTCTACCCTTGCACATCTTATATATTTCAGTATCACTGCTTTTTTCAATAATGAAATTGTTTGTTAATAATTAATGAAACGCGTAGTAGGTTTTCTTATTGGTGTCCGTGGTGGGTGAAGTATTTTTGGAGTATAAACTTTCTTAGCTATACCCTTACACATTTTATATATTTCAGTATCACTGTTTTGTCTAACATGGCAGATGTTAATAATAATAATAATAATAATTAATAAAACACTTAATGTAATTATGTTTTCTCCATGGTGTGGGTGTAGGGTGAAGTGTTTATTGAGTGTTTAGTGAGTATAGTCTTTCTCATGCTGTACCCCATTACAAATCTCTTATATTTCAATATCATTGTTTATTTTGATATGGCTGATGTTAATAATAAAAATAATTTAATAAATAATAACATTTATAAATATCTTTTCTTCCTGGTGTGGGTGTTGAGGGGGCACTCCTCAGTTTCGCATGAATGTCCATGTGTAAATCAGAAAGAAATCAACTAAGCATCTTTTAGGTCCATGGATGGTATTTATAATAATTATGAAGCACATGTTTGATGTTTTTTTCAGTTTTTAGTACTTCCAAGTTTATTTTGGTGTATTGGAATATGCATTCTTTGGTTTTTTTGGAGGCTATAAATAGAAAAATGTGAACCAATCAAAAACTTCCTAAAAGTAGGTAAAATGGCTGATTTTCAATCACGGGGAGATCAGCATGGAATAACTTTCTAAAACGCCGGACTAGGTATGTAAAATTTAGCATTTCCTGATATGCAAGAGCATTATGAGTGCAGACATGACGCTGATATGCCGAGGATTTTTTTTTATTATTATTTATTGACATTTGAAATATTGCTAAAATTGCATTTTTAGCATGTTTTGAGGGGTGGGGTAATCTTAAAGAAATGGGACTAAAGTTGTACAGAAAATGCTTTTTGATACTTCTATTTGGTATGGAAACGGGTAATTTTATTGTCTTCTAAGAAATGTATGACACAATGATGATGTGATTTATTTTTGCTCAAGGATTCAGGCTAAGGGCTTGTCATGGGTTTGATGATTGAGAAATATCCATTAAACTCTGGAGTGCCCCCTGAGTAGTATTTTTTACCCCCAATATATTCTGTACAAATCACGACAATAATCTCATGACCAAACCTTCAAATTAAGATCAAGGTCATAGATTGCAAGGTCATTTTCTGGGATCGCAAAATAAAAATCCTGCAAAAAAAAAAATTAACATTCATAATAAACTTTTTATTTCTTTATAAAAACTTCAACACATTTAATGACAAAAGTGATAATCGACCAGACAAGTATGTCAAGGTCATCGTCTGTTTTCACTACATCCTGGGACAAGGGCGGCGACATACTCCTGAGAGAACCCGTCTAATTTCAATTTTAATGTGCATATAAAGCTAATGTCGTTAAAAAAATCTTTAAACCAGACTGAAACGAACCTTATTTAACATCAATATTAAAAAATGTTTCAGTCAGCTCAATTGTATTAATTTATTTACAAATATACTTTCAGGTCATTTTCCTTGTATATAATATCTTCATACAATATTTGTTTTTTCACCACATAGGAATTCAGTGTATTATATATTACCCTTATATATCTTCATACTAGTGGCTGGAGGTTGCTTTACCTTTTAGCTATTCTACTTGCCCAGGTGTCCATTAACCTTTAACAGTAATCTCACATCTCATACACCGCTTAATGGAGTTCAATGAACCTTTACACATATATTAACTTTCATAAGTAAGAACTCAGTAGACAAGTGCCATAACTCTGTTTTGAATTTTGACAGAATTATGCCCCGTATTCAATCGAGCGTGTTTGTCATTCAATACCTCTTGTTTGTTAATTTTTTTCTGATAACCTGTTCCAGTTTTGTAGCATGAATTTATTTATTCTCATGCCTCGAAGTTACAACTCTCCCAGGTCATACCACTGATTCAGTCCTGTCACCCCTATAAATTGCTCTAGTATAATCCATCAAAAAGTAGAGTAGAGTCCATTTTACAAAAGTAGGGATAAAAGGTTCACCCTGTAAGTTTGGGAAGGCATTGATCTGTTTTCAAGCTTGATGGCTGTTTAATTAGATTCGTGTGGTTCCCGGGTGCCCCAGTTTGGTCACGGGGCAAAGAATAGGGCCACTGCAGATCCCTTTGGAGGGGTAGGCAGAAGGGTAGAATCCCCCCAAATTCATGTTCATTTTATCATTTTTTGTTCATGTTCATTAAAGGTCTTCATCATGATCCCTGCATTGTTTCAGGTGCTATCTCGCTCGCATCAAAAGAGCAGTGGTAGAAAAACAATAAAAGTGGCTCCAGCGTAAATGGAGTTTCTACAATAGAATTTGCAGTAACTCTGCAGTTCAGGGTGAGACGGTTCTAAGCCCACTTTCCATATTTTATCTCGATTTTCATGGAAGATGAGCCTGGCATGTTCATTCATGATAGGCGCCATATAACCTTTTCTTGTGTTGGTGCGCCTTAAAACCCAGTTCAATTCAATTCTATTAATTAGATTCCAAGTCTGCTGAAGAGGAGATTTTACTTTACAATGAATTATACTTCACAAGCGAATATGTCTTTGGGTAATTTTGTCTTGAATACCCTTAAACAATTGCACTTTTGCTTGTTTATTAGTTTAAACATGTTTTGCTGTTTTTTCTTTACAATGTATGCAAATTGGTCGGGCCACAATTTCTTAACAACATTAGTTACAGCTCTCCTTGTCTATTTTGATCTGCTTATTTTTTTCCTTTGACATCTGGGTTATTAGACAAAACATCTATTCTCTGATGCGGCTTACCTTTACAGTCATACATCATACTTCATTATTTCCCATCAAACATATGCCACTACCTGTCTATAGCGACAGTGGTTGCTCAGCGGATAAGGCCTTGGCTTTAGTTACAGATCTCTGCCCCGCTTTGATTGCAGCCTGTTGAAAGCATGTCTGATGGTAAAAGTCACCTCATCTCATCTCATTCTCAGGTTGCTGTCCCAATATAACCTAATATCATGTGTTAATGGGACATAAAACACCATTTCATTTCATGTCACTCTATTATAGGAGCAAGTATGTAAGCACTATTGTTATAGGAGCAAGTATGTAAGCACTATTGTTATAGAAGCAAGTATGTAAGCACTATGGTTATAGGAGCAAGTATGTAAGCACTATTGTTATAGGAGCAAGTTTGTAAGCATGTAGAGCCTCCTCAGGATCTCTCGAGTCTCTTGTTAGCTCGACTGATCAGAGATCAGCAGAGCTTATGTCGTGGTCCGGCGTCCGTCTGTCCGTCCGTAAACTATTATTTGTAGCGACTACTCCTCTGAAACTACTTGGCGGATTTTCATGAAACTTTACAGGAATGTTGCTCTTAATGTCTAATTGATCCTAGCAAAATTTCAGGTCGGCCGGAAATTCAAGATGGCCGCCATGGCTAAAAATAGATTTTCAAAATACAAGTTTGTAGCGACTACTTCTTGAAAACTATCAGTGATATTGATATGGGTCTTTTTCTAAAATAATCAGCATGACATGATGTTGGTCCTTGTCAAAATCGTTTTTGATTCTACATTAAACATGGCTGCCAGCGGCCATCTTTGTTTTCATAGAATTATATAGTAAAAACTTGTAGCGACTACTCTTCTGAAACTACTTGGCAGATTTTCATGAAACTTTACAGGAATGTTGCTCTTAATGTCTAATTGATCCTAGCAAAATTTCAGGTCGGCCGGAAATTCAAGGTGGCCGCCATGGCTAAAAATAGATCCAAAATACAAGTTTGTAGCGACTACTTCTTGAAAACTATAAGTGATATTGATATGGGACTTTTTCTAAAATGATCAGCATGACATGATGTTGGTCCTTGTCAAAAATCGTTTTGATTCGATGTTAAACATGGCTGTCAGCGGCCATCTTTGTTTACATAGTGTTATATAATGAAAACTTGTAGCGACTACTCCTCTGAAACTACTTGACGGATTTTCATGAAACTTCACAGGAATGTCGCTCTTGATGTCTAATTGATCCTAGCAAAATTTCAGGTCGGCTGGAAATTCAAGATGGCTGCCACGGCTAAAAATAAAAACAAGTTTGTAGCGACGAAATCAAAATCAATCAGTAGAGCTTCAAGGTCATTGACCTCTTGTTTTCTTAGGCCTAACAGACAATTTTTTTCCATTTTCCTGAATCCAATGATTCATATTTTTACCCACCTATCCAAACAATGTTTTACCTAACCCAGCAAAAACAACAACAGTTTTTAGCTCTACTGGCCGAAGGCCAGCAGAGCTTATGGGATGCCGAGTTGTCCGTCGTCCGTCCGTCCGTCCGTCGTCCGTCCGTCCGTTGTTAACTTTTGTCTCGTTAAGACGATAGGGCCTTCATTTTTCATCCAATCTTTACCAAACTTTAACAGGTTGTTAATATCAATGAAAGCTCGGATGAGTTCGAAAACCAGCCAGATCGGCCAAGTAACAGCAGAGTTATGGCCCTTGATTTAGTTAAAAAATGCTTTATTGCTATATTTGCCTCGTTAAGACGATAGGGCCTTCATTTTTCATCCAATCTTTACCAAACTTTAACAGGTTGTTAATATCAATGAAAGCTCGGATGAGTTCGAAAACCAGCCAGATCGGCCAAGTAACAGCGGAGTTATGGCCCTTGATTTAGTTAAAAATGCTATATTGCTATATTTGCCTCGTTAAGACGATAGGGCCTTCATTTTTCAACCTAACTTTACCAAACTTTACCACATTGTTAATATCAATGAAAGCTCGGACAAGTTCGAAAACCAGCCAGATCGGACCAGTAACACCAGAGTTATGGTCCTTGATTTAGTTGAAAATGCTATATTGCTATATTTTGCCTCGTTAAATTGGTAGGGCCTTCGTTTTTCATCATATCTTTACCAAACTTTACCACATTGTTAATATCAATGAAAGCTCGGACAGGTTCGAAAACCAGCCATATCAGACTAGTAACAGCGGAGTTATGGCCCTTGATTTAGTTAAAAATGCTATATTTTGCCTCGTTAAGATGCTAGGGGCTTCATTGTTCATCCAATCTTTACCAGACTTTATCAGATTGTTAATATTAATGAAAGCTCGGACAAGTTCGAAAACCAGCCATATCAGACTAGTAACAGCGGAGTTATGGCCCTTGATTTAGTTAAAAATGCTATATTTTGCCTCGTTAAGACGACAGGGGCTTCATTGTTCATCCGATCTTTATCAAACTTTATCAGATTGTTAATGTCATTGAAAGCTCGAACAAGTTCGAAAACCAACCATATCGGACCAGTAACAGCGGAGCTGTCGCCCTTGATTTAGTTAAAAATGCTATATTTTGCCTCGTTAAGACGATAGGGGCTTCATTGTTCATCTGATCTTTACCAAACTTTATCAGATTGTTAATATCAATAAAAGCTCGTGCAAGTTCGAAAACTAGCCATATCGGACCAATAACAGCGTAGTTATGGCCCTTGATTTAGTTAAAAATGCTATAGTTTGCCTCATTAAGACGATAGGGCCTTCATTTTTCAACCTATCTTTACCAAACTTTAACACATTGTTAATATCAATGAAAGCTCGGACAAGTTTGTAAACCAAACATATCGGACCAGTAACAGCTTAGTTATGGCCCTTGATTTAGTTCAAAACACTATATTTTGCCTCGTTAAGACGAGAGGGCCTTCATTTTTCATCCGATCGTTTACCAAACTTTTATTTTTTTAATTATTTTTTTAAATTAATATATTTTTTTTTTTATTTTTATTTTTATTTTTTTTTAATTATTTTTTTTTATTTTAATTTTTTTTTTTTTTTTTTTTTTTTTTTTAATTTTTTTTTTTTTTTAATTTTTTTTTTTTTTTTTTTTTTTGGCTCTATGTTGGACCAGTTGGACCAGTAACAGAGGATTTATGGCTCTTGATTGAGTTAAAAATGCTATATTTTGCCTCGTTACTACGGTAGGGCCTTCATTTTCATCTGATCTTTACCAGACTTTATCAGATTCTTTAGTTATGGCCCTTGATTTAGTTCAAAAGCTGTTTTTTGCCCGAAACTTCCAAAAAGACGTAAATGGCAGTCACTCACTTCATTGATGTTATAAGAGCCATGTTAGCCAGTAGAGCGTCCACAGGCCCTCTTGGGCCTCTTGTTTTTTTAAGTTTTGAAGGTGCTATAGTGTATTATTTATAGTGGAGTTACCATAATATTTAGAAAACATATTTGTCATTCAGAATTAGTATATTATAGAATAATTCTAAATGTTCAGGAAACAAAACATTTTTCATTTTAAGCCTTATGCACTGGTTGTTTGCTTTCCTTGCCATAAATAAAATACCCATATTGATCTTAATATGGTATTATCTTGACTGTTGGTTAGGTGTTGGGATCTTATGCCAGTACTTAGATATCTCCTACCTATTGTTGATATCAGAGTATAGTGAATTTTTAGTGACAATAGGTCGTATTAATATAATGAAGTTGCTCATGCTAATGGTATCATAGAGTTTTTTGTCTCGCCCACGATAGTGGGTAGCGAGACATAGCAGTCACTTTTTCGGCGGCACATTTTAAATCAAAGCTATCTTAACAGTCACTGCTCAGATTTTTGTGAAACTTTGTCAGATGATTTGTTGGGCCAAGGGATTCCAGAATTACCAAGGTCAAGGTCATATTTTGCGTTATTTTCCCAAAACTTAACCTTGGTTAGATACCTCTGTTAACTGTATGTGATTACCTCATTTTCTTTGTTTGATACTTGGTCCTATGTATTGTTGCCACTGGTGGAAATCACTGAACGACAAAAATTACCAAGGTCAAGGTAATATTTTGCTTATTTTCCCCAAACTTAACCTTGGTTAAGTAATTTCACCTTGGTTAGGAAACTTAACCTCAGTTAACTTAATGTGATTGCCTCACTTTTTGTCTTTGATACTTGGTCATATGTATTGTTGGCATTGGTGAAATCGCTGAAAGACAAAAAATACCAAGGTCAAGGTTATGTTTTGCATTATTTACCTTAAACAACAGTTTGGTTAACCTCCGTTAACTTTTTCTTTAATTTCTTTCGATTGATACTTGGTCATATGTATTGTTGGCATTGGTGGACATCACTGAACGACAAAAATTACCAAGGTTAAGGTCATAGTTTGCGTTATTTTCCACAAACTTAACCTTGGTTAGGTAACTTAACCTTGGTTAGGTAACTTAACCTCAGTTAACTTTATGTGATTGTCTCACTTTATGTCTTTGATACT
Organism: Cyrtodaria siliqua; assembly: GCA_037043455.1. Classification (NCBI taxonomy): domain Eukaryota; kingdom Metazoa; phylum Mollusca; class Bivalvia; order Adapedonta; family Hiatellidae; genus Cyrtodaria; species Cyrtodaria siliqua. The sequence goes on along the minus strand of JAWPHD010003531.1, from coordinate 152,693 downwards.
TGGTCATATGTATTGTTGCCATTGGTGGACATCGCTGAACAACAAAAAATACCAAGGTCAAGGTCATATTTTGCATTATTTTCCCAAAACTATGCCCTAGTTAAATCACTTAACATCAGTAACTTAACTTCTTATGATTACCTCGATTTTATTTGTTTGATACTTGGTCATATGAAGTGTTGTTTTTTGTGGACATCGTTCACGCACAAATTTAATAAAATATTTCATATGCCGTATGCCGCGTTGGGCGAGACACCCTCAGACCGAGGTCTTGTTTGATACTTTGTCATATGAAGTGTTGTCTTTTGTGGACATCATTTAAGCACAAATTTAATAAAATATTTCATATGCGGTTTGCCGCGGTGGGCGAGACACCCTCGGACCGAAGTCTTGTATTGTTTTTTGGTTGAAATGGATTTTAATTGACAACTGGCATAAGGTCAATTGTACTGCTTTTATTTGATTATTTAGCATTAATATTATTAGTATTTTGTTTAGAATCCCTTTTATGCTATCAAAAATATAAAATACATGTATTTTTATACCCCCGTTTTCACAAAGTGAAGTGGGCGCTATATAGGAATCACGTTGTCCATAATGTTGCGTCGTGGCTTGTCCTGTAACACATTTTTGTCCCGTAGCATAACACTTTTTATCACTAGCATTTCTCAAACAGTTTTGAGTGGATTGTTTCCAACTTCATATTCTCATAACAACTGATGACCTTTATCCCTCTACATCACCTATGGTTGATTGCCTAATTTATTACAGAATTATGGCCCTTTCTTGGACTTTCTTAAATGAAAAAGCGGGGGTATTCATTACCTTCGATGATGGTTCTAGTTAGGAATGTAATCTTGGTATAGATTTGTTTTTGTGTTAAAATTAAAATAAACATAAATTTAATGTTTAAATGATTTTAATTGTTTGCTTAGTAATTGCGAATTAAAACAGTTTCAGAAAATAACATGATAACTACAGGTGAGGATACAGAATTTGAGTAAAGGGTGGATGTTGTGCATTTTCATAATATGTTAGTCATTAAATACAATGATGAACAAAAGTGGACCTGGCATGCATTATATCCAGTTAAACAAAGTTTAAAATCATGTTACCTGTGCTTGCCAGATTTAAAGGGAATGTAGGGGAACAGCCAAAAACTTGAATAAAGGTGAAAGAATTATCCAAATCGGATGATAAACAATGAAGATATGATCATTTGAAAGTTCTGTTAAACAGATTTGGAAGCCGCCATTTTGAGAGCTATGACATCACAGTTCTAAATGACCATATATGGAATATTTATAAATATGAACAATTACTGATTTAAGTGTAGATTGAATATGGTTCAATCGAATTTTGAAGAGTCCAACTTTAATAATGCAGCCCCGATAACCTCCTACATTTTGCACAGCCCCGATAGCCTCCTGCATTTTACACAGCCCCGATAGCCTCAGGGCTCATTTAATTAGTCTCATTCTGGCTGAACGCGACTGTCTGGGATTTCTGCATCTGTCTGGGATTTCTGCATTGATATTTCCAGTGGTTAGGCTAAGCAGCCTCGTTTTGAAAGTACGCGTCTGTCTAGAGTCTTTTTTTTTTTGCAGTGCGCGGCAGTCGGAACAACCTTCCATGTGCTCGCTATCCGCCATCCACCCCACCACCTCCATTATAATAACTATTTGTTGTTGTTGGAGCAAATACTTGTCTGGTGCTTTGGATTGGCTGCTATATAACTCCTGTTATATATCGTGCCCTCAAAAAATCGAAGAATGGAACTGATTAAGGAACACCTTTAGGTGTTTTCAGTGTCTGTGGCTCAGGTCATATGACAGCACATGATTACTATAGTCTCAATGGCCCAATTGGTTCTAGTCTTCGATTTTTGTTACGCGATCTCAGCTGCCTTACCCCAGCATCTACTATCTCATACTAGACAAGGTCTGTCAATGCTAGTACGCCTTCGACCATGACCGCCAGCACCCTGTGTCTAAGTTGTTTTCACAACTACTTTCATTTTCTACGAAACTGCCTCGGTTTGACGGAACCGCCTTGGTGAGTTGCAAGCCTCACTGCCTCGGTCATGTTCGCCTCAGCCGTTGGTCGCCAGCTTCCTACAATGGACTGGGCCAGTCTTTGCTACCTTTGTGCCAAATAATTAAGATTATATGTTTATTATTGATAAACACATTGATAATTTGCATATTTTTTATTAAACAATTAACTTGTGATACTTTCATTGTTACTAAAGACATACATTGTTGGACTCTTTAAAAGGGGAAAAAAATTACAGCAACTGTATTAAAACTATGTATATTTAATGGCAATAATGCTTTATTTGACCGGTAAAGGATTTTGCATTCATTTGCAGGGATTTTCTTTGCTTTAAATGATATTGATCAATATTCCATACATGGTAATTTGGAACTACACTCAAGTGATATGAAAACGCAACACGGGAATTTCCGCTATATATTGTATGTACAATATGCTGCTTTTAATCGAATGGTACATGGCTACATAAGACCTTTCCTTTTGGGAAAAATACTAAAACAACAAATAATACAGCAAATAGTATTCCTGCAATGTTTCATTATTCACAGAGTACGCGTTTGGCTCAATCATGTGAGAAAACTTAGGATGCAAAAGTTTGCAAACTATTTACGTTAAATACAGTACTGAACTAGCTCAATTTTTCGAAGAGCCACTTCAACATTGATGAAGTTCTTGTTACAAAGTGTAGTGTGATTAAAACGTCTACAACATCACAGTTGTGTCCTTTCTCTAGTTAACTGCAACTTTCTTTTTAAAAAAACATCTTGGGATTTCTTTGGAATATTATGTGCAATTAAGTGTGCAGTATATACAATATATAGCGGAAATTCCCGTGTTGCGTTTTCATATCACTTGAGTGTATGGCAACATAGTTCTCAAAATGGCGGCTCCCATATCAGTTATAGAACAAACTTCCAATGGGTCATATCTTTTTTGTTTTATCATCCGATTTGACAATTCTTTAACCTTTTTCCAAGTTTTTCAGAACGCTCCATAATAGAGATTGATTGGCTGTGTCACTACATTCCGTTTAAGGTGTTTGGCAGTGCTGCATACAGGGTTCATTCCTCCTGGATCCACCCTGGAATTAAGAAAATACATTTCAGCAACCAGTAAAGAAGTTTCATTAATCAAAAAATGTATGTTATGTACAAATAATAAATTAGAGGTGTAAGAAATATTTAACATAGTATCGTTTGGTTTAAACGTACATAAGTGAATTTCTGCAGTGTGTCCATGGGCAATACACTTAATTCCTTAACATTGTCCATTGGGCGGTTCTGTGTATTGGAGCCTCTCCAAAACACATTGGAAATTGATTGATAGTAAGAGTAGGGCATGGTTTTCAAATTCCTATGTATCCTTACCATCTCATTTCTGGGGTGGCTGTAAATAACATATTGAGATAATGTTTTGATGAGCCTTAAACATGAATTCAAATACACATAAATTACACATAATTATGTTATGTTGATTTGTGAAAAATTCTACTTGCTGTAACTATTTGCCGTACATTTCAGTTTTTACAAGACTTGCTGGACTCGCTCTTCTACATCTTGATGCAGAACACAGTGTCTGATCTCTATGATAATCTAGTCTTCGATGCTCTGGTTAGTATACATGTAGTTGGTCCAGATTTTTAGCTCTACTGGTCAAAGACCAGCAGATTCGACTAGCAGAGCTTATGAGATGACGAGTTGTCCGTCGTCCGTCAACTTTTTCTCGTTAAGACGATAGGACCTTCAATTTTTATCCAATCTTTACCAAGCTTTAACAGGTTGTTAATATCAATGAAAGCCAAAACAAGTTCAAAAACCAGCCAGATCGGACCAGTATAGGCGGAGTTATGTCCCTTGATTTAGTTAAAAATGCTACATTTTGCCTCTTTAAGACGATAGGGCCTTCATTTTTCATCTGATCTTTACCAAACTTTACCAGATTGTTAATGTCAATGAAAGCTGGGACAAGTTCGAAAACCAGCCGAATCGGACCAGTAACAACGGAGTTATGGCCCTTGATTTCTTTAAATATGCTTCATTTTTCATCTGATCTTTACCAAACTTAACCAGATTTTTTTACTTTAATTTTCTTTTATTATTTTTATATTTATTTATTATTCTAAAAACAGCCAGATCGGACCAGTAATGGTAGAGTTATGGCTCTTGATTTAGTTAAAAATGCTATATTTTGCCTCTTTAAGGCAACAGTCACTCGCTTCATTGATGTTATAAGAGCCATATTAGCCAGTAGAGCATCCACATGCCCTCTTGGGCCTCTTGTTTTCCTTATGTTATATTTTGGCCTATTCAGACTTTTTCCACAAAGCAGCAACACCGAACTCGTTGGAGGTGTTAAGGAAAACTGTGAAAACTGTTATCGATGTTCTTAATTTTTAGCTCTACTGGCCGAAGGCCAGCAGAGCTTATGGGATGCCGAGTTGTCCGTCGTCCGTCCGTCGTCCGTCCGTCAGTCGTCCGTTGTTAACTTTTGTCTCGTTAAGACGATAGGGCCTTCATTTTTCATCCGATCTTTACCAAACTTTAACAGGTTGTTAATATCAATGAAAGCTCGGATGAGTTCGAAAAATGCTATATTTTGCCTCGTTAAGACGATAGGGGCTTCATTGTTCATCCGATTTTTATCAGATTGTTAATGTCGTTGAAAGCTCAAACAAGTTTGAAAAACAGCCAGATCGGACTAGTAACAGCGGAGTTATGGCCCTTGATTTAGTTAAAGATGCTATATTGCTAAATTGTGCCTCGTTAAGACGATAGGGCCTTCATTTTTCATCCTATCTTTACCAAACTTTACCAGATTGTTAATATCAATGAAAGCTCGGACAAGTTCGAAAACCAGCCAGATCGGAACAGTAACAGCAGAGTTATGGTCCTTGATTTAGTTAAAAATGCTATATTTTGCCTCGTTAAGACTATTGAGGCTTCATTGTTCATCCGATCTTTACTAAACTATATGAGATTGTTAATATCAATTAAAGCTCGGACAAGTTCGAAAACCAGCCAGATCGGACCAGTAACAGCAGAGTTATGGTCCTTGATTTAGTTAAAAATGCTATATTTTGCCTCGTTAAGACGATAGGGGCTTCATTGTTCATCCGATCTTTATCAGATTGTTAATGTCGTTGAAAGCTCAAACAAGTTTGGGACCAGTAACAGCAGAGTTACGGCCCTTGATTTAGTTAAAAATGCTATATTGCTAAATTGTGCCTCGTTAAGACGATAGGGCCTTCATTTTTCATCCTATCTTTACCAAACTTTACCAGATTGTTAATATCAATGAAAGCTTGGACAAGTTCGAAAACCAGCTATAACGGACAAGTAACATTTAGTTAAAAATGCTATATTTTGCCTCGTTAAGACTATAGAGGCTTCATTGTTCATCCGATCTTTACCAAACTTTATGAGATTGTTAATATCAATGAAAGTTCGGACAAGTTCGAAAACCAGTAACATCGGAATTATGGCCCTTGATTTACTTCAAAATGTTATATTTTGCCTCGTTAAGAAGATAGGGCCTTCATTTTTCATCTGATCTTTACCAAACTTTATCAGATTGTTAATGTCTATGAAAGCTTGGTCAAGTTCGAAAACCAACCAGATCGGACCAGTAATAGCGGAGTTATGGCCCTTGATTTTCTTAAAAATGCTATAATTTGCCTCGTCATACGATACGGCCTTCATTTTGCATCTGATCTTTGGCAATCTTCACCAGTTTTTATGACAGTATGTTTCATATTATTATTGATTTTATTTTATTTTAATTAATTTTTTTTTTTTCTTTTTTTTTTTCTTTTTTTTTCATTATTTTTTTTTCATTTTTTTTTTTTTTTAATTATTATTATTTTTTCATTTATTTTCCTATTTTTGAAATTATTACTTATTTTTCATTTTTTTTTTTTAGCTCTATGTTGGACCAGTCAGACCAGTAACAGGGGAGTTATGGCTCTTGATTTAGTTAAAAATGCTATATTTTGCCTCGTTAATACGGTATGGCCTTCATTTTAATCTTTACCAAACTTTACCAGATTCTTTAGTTATGGCCCTTGATTTAGTTAAAAAGCTGTTTTTTGCCCGAAACTTTCAAAAAAATGTAAATGGCAGTCACTCGCTACATTGATGTTATAAGAGCCATGTTAGCCAGTAGAGCGTCCACAGGCCCTCTTGGGCCTCTTGTTTCTAAATACAATTATCCATGAGGTTTTTAATTATTTTTGACGTGGAGATGGGTCGGAAATCTGTATGTGTAACACTCTCCTTCAAATATCACATGCATAAGGTCACTTTTGTATTATTGTTAGCCATAACTAAGTTGCGATAGTTTTAACACATTGTAAGTATAAATTACCAAATATCATAAGACTTTTAAGAAGGTATGTGATATAGGGTAAAATATATTATAGCAGCTATTACTACTAAGTCCAGTTCTCCATCATGTCATTGAGCACTTCCACGGACGAGATAATAAAGACGCTGCGAAAATAACTTTCTTGCCTCTAATTGCTGTGGGTTCAAATCCCACAGGAAGCTCGACTTGTTAAGTGAGAAAGTGTTGATCCTTACGGATGGCTGGAGGTATACAGTACTGTTTCTACCTAGGAAAATGGGGTGGTCTGCCTCAACCCCAAAAAAATTACCGTTACCTATGGCCTAACATGTGCTAAAATGATGCAAAACACCATTCGAACAAACAAGCCATCATTTCATTATGGGGTTAATAACAAGTCCATTGGTATGGGTTTGATCACACACGTGCGTAATGATTGTATTGACGAATGTTTACTACACATTCCAGGTGTACATTATCGGTCTGGTGGCAGACAGCAGGTACTACCAGTTCCGGCCCATCTTGGACGCCTACATTCAGTCATTCAGTATCACTACTGCCTACAAGTAAGTATGACCTATGTATATTAGTAACAGTCGGGTCTAGCATTTCTAGTTAGAGGTGGACGCAACAACAGAAATGGACTCGGTCTTTCCATCTTTAAGAATGACCTCTATTTATTGTGCATTTCAGGGTGCCAGTTGTCGCATATTAATAATTTATTTAGCTTGAATTTTCGCGAAACTCACCTGCCAGAACTCAGTAAAACTGAACGTATGTATTCAGTATAAATAGCAATCTCTACCCAGAGTACACTCGTTCCTCATTTGACTCTGTCAGCGTCAAAGGAAGTAGGGCGAACGGTTAGGTTCAAAAAAGTTATGACGATGTTTATAATATATCCTTTTGCGTGATCTGCTAGTTGATATATTAAATAATTTCAATTTTTATTTCTATGAGTTATTTTTTTTTAGTAATTTTCTGCTATCGAGCTTCGTTTTGAAATATTTACATATGCGTATCAATTGTGAAGACCTAAGTACGTATTATTTTTTTAGTAAAATAGTCCCGATTAAAACTAAATTGTTTTCATACATTATTTCATATCTTGCAACATCTAATTTGCAGATATTCTGAAAATTATATTTACACAAGAAAGAAATGTTTCAGGCAAACATATTCCAATTTAATAGGTTTTTCCAAAATCTTGTAATTTAGTAGTTAGCAGAGATATAGGTGAGTGCAAGGAACGATAACTCTGCGTGGAGCTTAGATAGAGAGAAATAGATAACATGCCACGCGCAAGTCACATAACTCTGCAAACAAGTTTGACAAAGTTATGCCCCATTTTTGTACTTAGTAAATTTCTTGGGTAACCTTTTTCAGTAAGCTTATATCTCAGAAACTGCTTGACAGAAATTGACACATTTATTCACTGTCATACGAGGAACTCTTACAAACAATTGCCATAGCTTGATTGTGAATTTTACAGAATTATGCCCATTTGCCAATTTAGTTGCCCAATAAATAAACAAGGTCTCGAAAAGTTGAGCATGCTGTCATAGATCTTCTTTTTTTTATTCCTTGCTGTATTTTTCCTATCTTATATGTTTAGGTAGAATGCAAATACCGGTAGTTGCTCCTCTATCTGTTTGCAAACTTACCGTAGCCATCCGCTAAAATTTTAAGATGAAATCATAAAGATTATGATTATATGTTGACCACATAAAAGTCTGTCATAATATGTTGACCACATAAAAGTGTGATTATATGTTGCCCACATACAGTTGTGATTATATGTTGACCACATAAAATTGTGATTATATGTTGACCACATAAAATTGTGGTTATATGTTGCCCACATACAATTGTGATTATATGTTGACCACATAATATTGTGATTATATGTTGCCCACATACAATTGTGATTATATGTTGACCACATAAAATTGTGATTATATGTTGACTATGTAAAAGTGTGATTATATGTTGACCACATAAAAGTGTGATTATATGTTGCCCACATAAAAGTGTGATTATATGTTGACCACATAAAATTGTGATAATATGTTAACCACATAAAATTGTGATTATATGTTGACTACATAAAAGTGTGATTATATGTTGACCACATAAAATTGTGATTATATGTTGCCCACATACAATTGTGATTATATGTTGACCACATAAAATTGTAATATGTTGCCCAGATAAAATTGTGATTATATGTTGACCACATAAAATTGTGATTATATGTTGACTTGATTACGTAAAAGTGTGATTATATGTTGACAACATAAAAGTGTGATTATATGTTGCCCACATAAAATTGTGATTATATGTTGACCACATAAAATTGTGATTATATGTTGTCTACATAAAAGTGTGATTATATGTTGACCACATAAAATTATGATTATATGATGACCACATAAAAGTGTGATTATAGGTTGACCACATAAAAATGTGATTATATGTTGACCACATAAAAGAGTGTGATTATATGTTGCCCACATACAATTGTGATTATATGTTGACCACATACAATTGTGATTATATGTTGACCACATAAAATTGTTATTATATGTTGATCACATAAAATTTTGATTTTATGTTGACTACGTAAAAGTGTGATTATATGTTGACCACATAAAAGTTTGACCCCATGAAAGGGTGTGATTATATGTTGACCACATAACAGTGTGATTATATGTTGACCACATAAAAGTGTGATTATATGTTGACCACATAAAAGTGTGATTATATGTTGACCACATAAAATTGTGATTATATGTTGACCACATAAAATTGTGATTATATGTTGACTACGTAAAAGTGTGATTATATGTTGACCACATAAAAGTGTGATTATATGTTGCCCACATAAAAGTGTGATTATATGTTGACCACATAAAATTGTGATAATATGTTAACCACATAAAATTGTGATTATATGTTGACTACATAAAAGTGTGATTATATGTTGACCACATAAAATTGTGATTATATGTTGCCCACATACAATTGTGATTATATGTTGACCACATAAAATTGTATTATGTTGCCCAGATAAAATTGTGATTATATGTTGACCACATAAAATTGTGATTATATGTTGACTTGATTACGTAAAAGTGTGATTATATGTTGACAACATAAAAGTGTGATTATATGTTGCCCACATAAAATTGTGATTATATGTTGACCACATAAAATTGTGATTATATGTTGTCTACATAAAAGTGTGATTATATGTTGACCACATAAAATTATGATTATATGATGACCACATAAAAGTGTGATTATAGGTTGACCACATAAAAATGTGATTATATGTTGACCACATAAAAGAGTGTGATTATATGTTGCCCACATACAATTGTGATTATATGTTGACCACATACAATTGTGATTATATGTTGACCACATAAAATTGTTATTATATGTTGACCACATAAAATTTTGATTTTATGTTGACTACGTAAAAGTGTGATTATATGTTGACCACATAAAAGTTTGACCCCATGAAAGGGTGTGATTATATGTTGACCACATAACAGTGTGATTATATGTTGACCACATAAAAGTGTGATTATATGTTGACCACATAAAAGTGTGATTATATGTTTACCACATAAAAGTGTTTGATTGTATGTTTACCACATACAAGTGTGATTATATATTGAGGGAAAAAAGTTTAGCAAGTTTTTTAGATGAAATAATACTATATACGGGCTTGACCCCTACGTTTATTTATTCGTTACGTCATTAAGATGTTCGACTGTTAGTGATGTGTGTTTAATAAAATATTGTGTCTAAGGCAGTAGTTTCTTGATTTTGCAACCAAAAATGTATACTTAAGGCCAAAAGATTTGCATAAAATATAACAAAATTCCTTCTTAACGTACCCAAATTTAATATTTTCAGTCGTACTTATCGAACCGTGAAGTGATCAGTTGTATTGAAAACAGGGTGACAATGTTTAAGGCAATTTCTTTGGATTACGACAGCTAATGATGAATGTAAAAATTGAAACCATTTGAAAAATATGATAATATAAAGAACCATGCAAATCTTTTGGCCTTAAGTATATTATTTCCAGCTTGCTAAACTTTTTTCTCTCAGTACATGTTGACCACATAAATGTGTGATAATTTGTTGACCACATAAAAGTGTGATTATATGTTGACCACATAAAAGTATGTGATTATATATGTTGACCACATAAAAGTGTATGATTATATGTTGACCACATAAAAATGTGTTTATATGTTGACCACATAAAAGTGTGATTATATGTTAACTGTATAAAAGTTTGATTATATGTTGACCACATAATATATTGTGATTATATGTTGACCACAAAAAAATGTGTTTATATGTTGACCACATAAAAGACTGTGATTATATGTTGACCACATAAAAGTGTGTGATTATATGTTGACCACATAAAAATGTGTTTATATGTTGACCACATAAAAATGTGTTTATATGTTGACCACATTAAAGTGTGATTATATGTTGACCACATAAAAGAGTGTGTTTATATGTTGACCACATAAACATGTGTTTATATGTTGACCACATTAAAGTGTGATTATATGTTGACCACATAAAAGAGTCTGTTTATATGTTGACCACATAAAAGAGTGTGTTTATATGTTGACCACATAAACATGTGTTTATATGATGACCACATAAAAGTGTGATTATATGTTGACCACATAAAAGAGTGTGATTATATGTTGACCACATAAAAATGTGTTTATATGTTGACCACATTAAAGTGTGATTATATGTTGACCACATAAAAGAGTCTGTTTATATGTTGACCACATAAAAGAGTCTGTTTATATGATGACCACATAAAAGTGTGATTATATGTTGACCACATAAAAGAGTCTGTTTATATGTTGACCACATAAAAGAGTGTGTTTATATGTTGACCACATAAACATGTGTTTATATGTTGACCACATTAAAGTGTGATTATATGTTGACCACATAAAAGAGTCTGTTTATATGTTGACCACATAAAAGAGTCTGTTTATATGATGACCACATAAAAGTGTGATTATATGTTGACCACATAAAAGAGTCTGTTTATATGTTGACCACATAAAAGAGTCTGTTTATATGATGACCACATAAAAGTGTGATTATATGTTGACCACATAAAAGAGTCTGTTTATATGTTGACCACATAAAAGAGTGTGTTTATATGTTGACCACATAAACATGTGTTTATATGTTGACCACATTAAAGTGTGATTATATGTTGACCACATAAAAGAGTCTGTTTATATGTTGACCACATAAAAATGTGTTTATATGTTGACCACATAAAAGTGTGTTTATATGTTGACCACATAAAAGAGTGTGATTATATGTTGACCACATAAAAATGTGTTTATATGTTGACCACATTAAAGAGCATGATATATGTGGAGCACCTTGAATTACAGCAAGCTGATGTCGATATTGAAGGAGTACGTCGACAATGCCAACGAGGACACAGAACATGAGCCATCATTCCGACAGGCTATGAAGTCATTAGAGTACATCTTCAAGTTCATCATACGCTCCAGGGAACTCTTTGCCATGTAAGCCGTGTTCCAGAAATGTTCTTTTAGCTCAGAGCAATGCTGTATTTATGCCACCGCTGTCACAAAGTGGTCAGGGCTATATAGGAATTATGTTGTCCGTAAAGTCCCGTCCCGTCGCCTAACACATTTTTGTCTCGTCGCGTAACACAATTTTATTAATTGCATTCCTTAAACATATGAATGGGTTGTTCCCAAGCTTCATATACACATGACAACTGATGACCTTGTGTCCCTCTACATCACCCATTGTTGATTGCCTAATTTATTACAGAAGTATGGCCCTTTATTATACCCCCGCTTTCACAGAGTGAAGTTGGGGCTATATAGGAATCACGTTGTCTGTCCCCTCGCGTAACACATTTTTTCTCCCGTCACGTCCCGTAACACATTTTTAATACGTGAACATCTCAAACACTTCTGAATGGATTGTACCCTAACTTCATATACACATAACAACTGATGACCTTGTGTCCCTCTACATCACCCATCATTAATTCCCTGATTTATTACAGAATTATGACACTTTATTTGGCTTAGAAATTTTCACTCTATAATGAACTTCATGTTGCTTTCACTTTAAAACTTTTCATGGATTGTTATAACACTTGACATACATTTCACATATGATGATATGATGTGTCTCTGCATTAATGTTTTTTTGATTCTGCACATTTCTTTTACAGAGTTATGGACCTTTGTTTCACTTAGAATTTGGACATTTATTATTCTTGATTTTGTCCGTCCTTATCGGCTATAGCAAAAAAGCGGGGGTATTCATCACCTGCAGTGATAATTCTAGTTATACCTTCTGCCAACTTCTGACATGCCAATTTCTCTCAGAAGCACGGAGTCTTGAAATAAGATTTTGTTAATGGATTAACTTTTGCATGATTTTCCTTCGAAATAATCACACGTACGTAAATACCGTTTGATTTCATTTGCACATGTATCCAAAAAAAAAAAAAGGTCTTGAGACAAGATTTTGAAAAGTCAGGGAAATTTACATCATCTTTTGTGTGGGAACCCTGTTACATGTTGAACGAGAACCAAGCTATATGATAATGTGTATATCTACAGGTTGAACGAGAACCGAGGCAAACAACAGTTTGAGATTATGTTAAAGCAGCTTATACAGGCTATAGGAGGGATGATGTTATATACATCGGATAGGACAGTCAGGGCCCAGGTTTGTCTTGTTTGCATCATTTATACAGATTTCATAATAGGTCCATCAATTCTTCAACTGTTCATGCTTTTTAGCGACACACTGCCATATTGAAGTCTTTATTAAGCATTAAAATTAGCCTCTTGAGTTATTAATCCAGTATCATTTTGACTTCAAATCTGCATGCATATATTTAAATACAATTTTGAGTTTTTAATTTTCTTCATTATTTCACCATAGGTTTGAAAATATTATTGGTGAAATGTAATCAACATTAGTAGTATGCAAACACAAATTGCTTTATACATCTCTTATAGTTAATATAAATGATCGAACAAATGCAATTTATGTAGAAAAATAACGGGACATCGCGAGTTTTTAAAAAATAAAATAAAATTGTGTCCCTTTAAAGTCTTTATCCAGCTTTAAAATCTGATATGGTATATTAACCCAAAATCTGATATGGTATATTAACCCAAAATCTGATATGGTATATTAACCCAAAATCTGATATGGTGTATTAACCCAGAATCTGATATGGTGTATTAACCCAAAATCTGATATTGTATATTAACCCAAAATCTCATATGGTATATTAACCCAAAATCTGATATGGTTATTGGTATATTAACCCAAAATCTCATATGGTATATTAACCCAAAATCTCATATGGAATATTAACCCAAAATCTCATATGGTATATTAACCCAAAATCTGATATGGTATATTAACCCAAAATCTCATATTGTATATTAACCCAAAATCTCATATGGTATATTAACCCAAAATCTCATATGGTATATTAACCCAAAATCTGATATGGTATATTAACCCAAAATCTTATATGGTGTATTTACCCAAAATCTGATATGGTATATTAACCCAAAATCTGATATGGTATATTAACCCAAAATCTGATATGGTATATTAACTCAAAATCTGATATGGTATATTAACCCAAAATCTGATATGGTATATTAAACCAAAATCTGATATGGTATATTAACCCAAAATCTGATATGGTATTCTGATATGGTATATTAACCCAAAATCTTATATGGTATATTAACCCAAAATCTTATATGGTATATTAACCCAAAATCTGATATGGTATATTAACCCAAAATCTGATATTGTATATTAACTCAAAATCTGATATGGTGTATTAACCCAAAATCTGATATGGTATATTAAACCAAAATCTGATATGGTATATTTACCCAAAATCTGATATGGTATTCTGATATGGTATATTAACCCAAAATCTGATATGGTATATTAACCCAAAATCTGATACGGTATATTAACCCAAAGTCTGATACGGTATATTAACCCAAAATCTGATATGGTATATTAACCTATAATCTGATATGGTATATTAACCAAAAATCTGATATGGTATATTAACCCAAAATCTGATATGGTATTCTGATATGGTATATTAACCTAAAATCTGATATGGTATTCTGATATGGTATATTAACCCAAAATCTGATATGGTATTCTGATATGGTATATTAACCTAAAATCTGATATGGTATATTAACCCAAAATCTGATATGGTATATTAACCCAAAATCTGATATGGTATATTAACCTAAAATCTGATATGGTATTCTGATATGGTATATTAACCTAAAATCTGATATGGTATTCTGATATGGTATATTAACCCAAAATCTGATATGGTATTTTAACCCAAAATCTGATATGGTATATTAAACCAAAATCTGATATGGTATATTAACCCAAAATCTGATATGGTATTCTGATATGGTATATTAACCTAAAATCTGATATGGTATTCTGATATGGTATATTAACCCAAAATCTGATATGGTATATTAACCAAAAATCTGATATGGTATATTAATCCAAAATCTGATATGGTATATTAACCAAAAATCATTTTGACTTGAAACCTGCTTGCTTACAATTAAATATTCATGGAACCAAATATGGAGTTCACAGTTTTTAGCTCGACTATTCTTAGAATAAGAGAGCTGAATCTCTCCCAGTCCATATTGAGTTTTGCATGTAAGCAGTGTTACCAGGTCAATCAATAGCTCTTACATTTCTTGCCCCAGCTCAACCAAATTTGATGTAATTTGTTGTTTTCTGTAAATGCAAATAGTTGAGCTACACTGAATAATTTTAAAAGTATTACGTCTACAACAATGAAACTTTGCACACGTCTTCAACATGATCCAATGAATACATCTGATAAAGGCCCATAACTCTGTGATTCATATTTTTAGAATTACTTCCCTTTGAAAAAGGTTTAACCTGGAACTTAACCTTGCCAACGACGGGCGTATATGCCCCGCTAGATGGTGCTCTTGTTGACTTTTGTTTTGAAACAGTTGAGAAATCCTCAAAGATCATGAAACTTTTAAATCCATGTATGAATGCATTAATAATGTTTTAATTGCATTTAATAATTGAATATAATTATGACCATTCATAAAGTAATATCCAAATACTACACCCTACGAATACTTCAAAGCTATAAAAGTATTTGGAAATTTAAAAAAGTATTTAAAACAATATTTAGTTCAAATTTAGTGTTTTGGGAAAGTAAATTTGTTAATTTATTTAGGGCTATCCTGTTATAATTTATTTAGGGGCATACCTGGAGCATTTTGAAATGTGCGCCAGATATGAGAAGCGTAGCTGCGAACCGAGCTGCGAGTGAGGGGTAGGTGTGGGAGGGGGACATGTGGAAGGGGGTGTCCCCCAAGAAAATTGTGAAAATTAGGAGGCAAATGATGCGTTCTCAAGCTATATTTCAGCGTTTTGGAACTTTTATTTTTTCGCTTTTGCTGACGAATTGTACGCATTGGCGTACGTGCGTATGCCTGGATACGCGCCTGGGGCTATCCTGTTAAAATATGCCTGGGATCCAGGAAGGCAATTTAATAAACATCTATGGATGAACCCAATGTTATGAAATTTGGTTCTTGCATTTATGGGTGGGTGTTCAAATTCAGCAGTGCCTTCCTGGGGTCCCATGTATGTTATTACGGAATAGCCCTTATTGGCTTTCCCATATTTATGGAAAATACGTTATCAGTAATAAACCCTGGATATATATGTAATCGTTTTAAATGAATTCTGTCCTTTCAGGGATATGCATTACGGAATATGCCTGCAACTACACGGGATATTGTGAAAGTGTTCAACGCAGTCGAGCTAAGGTAATATATTTCTGAATCTGTGTTTCAGCTAGTAATTTTAGTTTGTAGCTCTGGTTCACAAAGATGTCAAATGTTTAAGGGATACATATTTTTGTACAGTGGCATAGGAACAGATATTAATGGGGCCAGTGGGGCCAAGTGAATATATTTTTCTGCCTACCTAAAATATTGTGATCACTCTTCGTCCTTTATACGTCCGTCCTTAACTTTTGCTTGAACAACTTCTTCTCGCTTGGTCAGTTTTGACCAAATTTCTCTGAAAGCATAGAGCTCCCATATATTGCATGAAGCAGAAGTTTATGGTCCTTTACCAAATTTGTTCAAATAATGATACTGGGGTAAAACTTAGCTCGCCATAAGGATCAGTGTTTTAAATAAAGCTTTATAGGAAAACCTTTAAAAAAACATCTTCTCTGAATCTACAGGAGCTAGAAGTCTAAATTTGTGTATATAAACTTATGGTTCTCTCTCAAGTTTCTTTGAATGATGAACCTATGCTAATTTTAGTCGTGCATTGGGGTTACTGTTTTACATAAAGCTATATTCGAAAATCATGAGCTTACAAAACCTCTTCTGTCTCACCCACTAGTGTTATTTTTGCAATTCAAGGCCCTTTGACCCTTCTTGTCTGCTAGCAAATAACATCTGCATCTGTTATTTCAGTCAGCTGTTTGTTGAATTCTTGAACCACGTGCCAAAGAATCGGCTGAAGATTCAGAAGATAAAATGTGTAGAAGACCTCGTTCAGACGGAGCTATTCCACAAGCCCGAGTGTCGCGAGGTGTTATTACCCATGATGCTCATCAACATTCGTGATTTGATGGAGTCGCAGGACGAGATGTCGGCCTGCATCAAAGTGCTGAGTAATATCATGGACACACTGTTTACTCCGAGTAAACGGGTAAGAATATTACCAAGTTTTAGAGTCCATTTTCAAAGACTATGCACAGAGAGTAACAAATTAAGACTTGAGTAACTATATAGTAATTTGACTTGAAACACCCTTTTAAAAGAATAATAATAATTTTATGTTGTGTGTTACAGATATACCATGACAAGGACATCCACACCATCATGGAGATTATATTACGGACTGTGATACAAACTACAATCAAAACACATGCAGTAAGTGTCAGTATTTGTCAGGTTACCAGTCTGTATACTACAGACTTTGATACAAACTAAAATCAAAATACATGCAGTAAGTCAGTATTTGTCCGAGTACCAGTCTGTAATACTGTGATAAAAACTACGATCAAAACACATACATTAAGTGTCAGTATTTGTCAGAGTACCAGTCTATATACTACGGACTGTGATACAAACTACGATCAAAACACATGCAGTAAGTCTCAGTAGTTGTCAGAGTACCAGTCTTTGTTCTATGAACTGTGATACAAACTACAATCAAAACATATGCAGTAAATCAGAGTACCAGTCTGTTTAATTTGTTTGTATACCAGACAGACCAGTCTCTGAAATTTGTTTGGATACCAAACTGTGTGAATGTTTTTCAACAGGTTTACTTTGTGGATGCTTCATGTCTGCTTTTTAATGTCATACAGAAACTTAACTAGGTTCAGTATTTATCTGTGTACCCATTAATGTGATTGGGATTTCTCTGCTTTACTCTTCAGCTGTGTGTATCTGACTGTTTTGTATCATGTTTTATTTATACAGATTTTAAACACACATAAATTGCAGTATTTGTCTGCATACCTGCCTTTGTGTGTCGTCTGCTTATTTGTTAACCATACATGTGAACTCTCAATTCTCGTGTTAACTGCTTCATGAGGGGCTATAGCGAGACCTACAGCACATGGCATTAAACAATACTATTTCACCTTTTTTCTTATTTTTGATTTCCAAAACTACTGCCATTTCCAGGTGTAAAGGCAAAACTATTTCATTTTCATCTTGATTTATATTTAGTTAACAAGAGTATTACATTTAACTATCAGTGTCATACCAAATTCTTGAATCTGTACGGATTTGATCAATACAAACACTTTTGAGTGGAAAACCAATGGAAAAAAGCTTGGAGTCAGTAATTTTCAGTGATGAGTGCCATTCCATTGCATTTTATGCCCCCGGGGGCATATAGTAATCGCAACATCCGTCCGTCCATAAGTCCGTCCATCCATCCATCATTCTGCAGTTTGTGTCCGGACTGTACCTTCAAAACCACTGCATGGATTTTTAATTAACTTGGCACGAGTGATCACCATAACAAGACGATGTGTCACGTGCAAAACCCAGGTCCGTACCTTAAAGTTCAAGGTCACACTTGCAGTTCATAGGTCAAAAACAGGTACGCAATTTGGTGTCCGGACCGTAACGTTACAACCCATACAGGGATTTTTAAATAATTTGGCACAACTGATCACCATAACAAGACGATGTGTCGCTCGCAAAACCCAGGTTCGTTCCTCAAAGGTCAAGGTCACATTTGCAGTTCATAGGTCAAAAACAGGTAAGCATTTTCGTGTCCGGCACAAGTGCTCACCATAACAAGACGATGTTTGTCTGGCACAAGTGATCACCATAACAAGACGATGTGTCGCACGCAAAACCCAGGTCCGTACCTCAAAGGTCAAGGTCACACTTGCATTCACTTTGTCCAAATCACACCTTCAACTTGAAGACCACATTTTCTGGAACAAGGACACTTTTTGTCACTTTACTGTGACATTTCTTGTTGTATGTTTGTTTGCTATACTTCAGTACAAATTATGCACGTAAAAAAGGCATTACATCAGGTGTACCTTTCTATGTGTTGAAGATAAGGCCACAATAAAATGATTGTTAGATTCTCATACATTTTATGAAATGTTCAGTCCCAAGGCAATAACATGTGTAGGGACAGCTGTATATATTTGATTTTGTTTGTGTGAATAGTGTTTTTCGTCATTTTTAGCACATGTTTTTTTTTTGGAAGAGTCAGACCACCACATTTTGCCTGGGGAAAATACCTCCCGTCATCCGTAAGAATTGACACTTTCTCAATTGACAAGTCGAGCTCCCAGTGGGATTTGAACCCACAGTGGTGAGAGGCAAGAAAGGTTTTAGATGCAGTCTTTACTATCCTGGCCATGGAGCCACTTTTTAAAATTTGAGGCATGAATGAATTGAATTAATTTGGGGTTTTAAGGCTCACCAACACATGAAAAGGTTATATGGCGCCTAACAGGCATGAACATGTCAAGCTCATCTTCCATGTACATCGAGATAAAATATGGAAAATGGGCCTAGAACCTTCTCACCCTGAACTGCAGAGTTCATGCAAATTCTATCGTAGAAACTCCATTTACGCTGGAGCCACGTTATTGTTTTTCTGCCACTGCTCTTTTGATGCGAGCGAGATGGCACCTGAAACAATGCAGGGGTCATGATGAAGACCTTTAATGAACATGAACAAAAAATGATAAAATGAACATGAATTTGGGGGGATTCTACCCCTCTGCCTATATCCAAAGGAATCTGCAGTGGCCCTATTCTTTGCCCCGTGACCAAACGGGCGCCCCCGGGAACCACACGGGGCCATGCATGAATGAGAATTCAGCTTTTTTTTTTTGCAGCCTAAGATATGGATTACTTTTTTACATTTACTGGAATATTTTTTTGAACTGTAGCTTTTTTATTTGCTTGATCTTCTACATTATTTAAATGTATGCTTTTAATTTATGTTTGTAATGTTTCTTTATGGTGTTTTAATTTTGAATGAACTGCATTCTAAACTGTTTATGTTACTGATATGTTAAAGGAGAGCATGCAGTGTTTACCAGAATACACCCTTACACAGGTGAAATGTAGATCTGTAATACTATTAATGTAGTTCCCTAACAAGGGCTTGGAGTTGCTGCGGTGTTTCATTTACTAAGTTGTCTCTTAATTTCCTTGCACCCCTCACCCCACTCCAACTGCCACCCAAACTGATTTAATTGTATAAATTCATACATGAAATACATTTGGCATAATTCATTAACTATTGCATGTTATATTTAAAACAGTGTGATTTTACACATTAACACATTCAAATTCTTCATACCTTTAGCTAGTTTTAATATTTTGCGATAAAATGTTCAGGATATTATTTAGAGTTATCAACACAATAGAACGTTTTTTTTGAATTTTAGATGAGGCAAAATATTTCGCTGAACAACTTTCTCATTGAGATTTGATATACTCAACCCATTTTATTTACAACTAAAAATGCCTGTTTCACTAATATATAACTTATTAAGGGACTTGAATTTGATGCCAGTCCTTGAAAAGTGCTTGAATTTGAAGAAAAAAAAGTCCTGGAAAGTGCTTGAATTTTGAAGAAAAAATGCTTGAATTTCTGATAAAAAGTCCTTGAATTTTTTTCAACGAATTGGCGACAGCATAAATTGGGTTCGGGTTGCGGCGCTGTACTTAACGCCGCATTTTAAACTACACTCAAGGCAATTATCACGATGTAAAAATCTTTACACGCACCGCTTCCGGTGTAAAATTGAAGAAGAAAAAATATGTTTCCCAGAGGTTTCGGCCTTAAAATGAGTTCTGTGAAGCATATTTGCGTGTTCAACAAAAAAAGGCAACAAGATCCAAATTAAAAGCTATGAATACAGCCATTTAAAGGGGACAAGCACAAGTGTTTATGCTCATTCTGTGACAAAATAGACATCAAGAGTATGGGCGAACGTGTTCTGTATGAAACATGGTTACAGATCTGTGGTCCGCTGTAATTTCAGTCCCAGTAGTACATACATGTGATATCTCACTCTGTGAGACCAAAACTCACAGAATTTTGTCTCTTCGGAAGTCGAAAATCTGTGAGATTTAGAAATCTCGCTGAAAAAATTATGAAAAGAAAACAAATTTCAAAGCTCTTAAATGACATTTTCCTATTTTATTGTACCATCAAATGCTTTAAAAGCTTAAATGTATGAAAATAAAAGTTAACACCTCACTCGTACCTTATTCTTAAAGAACCACAGATTTTGGGACAAATCTCTCTTAAAAAAATCTTAAATCTCACAGATTGTGGCTTCAAAAATATCACATTTATGGTAGTAGATTTCAAGTTATACTCAGAAAATAAATATAAGTATCAAATTACAAAGGGCAATAACTCTAATTTGAATGAAGATAACATTATGGTTCTTGTGCTGTGGTTGAGAGGTTATCAACGTTGCGTTGTAAACCTCTCCTCTCACCGCTGTGGGTTCGAATCCCACTGGGAGCTCAACTTGTAAATGAGAACATGTTGATTCTTATAGATAGCGGGAGGTATATAGTACTGGTTCTGCCCAGGAATAAGTATATGGTCTGCCTCCACCACAAATAAACAACATCATACATAGCCTAAAATGTGCTGAAAAATTATGTTAAACGGCAAACAAACAAACATCTTCCTGTCATTGCCCTCTATGATCCGCTGAAGGCCATGAGTCATTACATCATCATGTGGGTCTAAAAAACGGCCATTATGGAAACAATTGATTATATGGCTTTGGCCATATAATAACTCCGCATGTTTTCAATAAGCCATATTGACCCTGTATGCATGTATATAACAGTATCTTTACGGATTATAATGGGACAACAGGCATGTGACGTTCCGCATTGGCTCTGCTTACGCCTTAATAGCCCTGCACAGGTGTTGTAAGAAGCTGTTGCAAAAATAAAGGTCGAGCAAAAGTAAACGCATATTGAAATGATTATGAAGTAGTCATTTTTATAATGTACAATATTATGCTTACACTACCCTACATTTTGTTTTGCCGTCTTCTTATATCTAATTATATTTCAAGTCATACATTCTGTGATTGCTAGCCTTTTAGCATTTTCAACGCAAAATATATGCATATGCACGTATTTATCATTGCCTTTTCCAATTTGTGTGTGTGTGTTTTCAGTGAAATGTAGCATTATACACATAACGAATATAACCTATTGCATAATGGTAGGAACCGAGAGAAGTTTCGTATAAAATATTTAACATAATTTGGTTTTAAAGGCACAGTTTGTTAGTTGCACCACAAGTTCGTTATAACTTTTATTTAGCAATTTTACAATCAACAATCTGATTGGTTCCTGCGATTGGGCATTTTAGCATCCTCTATTTACTCTAAGATAATTTATTGTAAGTAAGAACGCAGTTGTTCTGTTGCGAAAAAAAGGGTTTTATACCTGAAATATTATGGCATTTTATAGTATTGCTGTAGTAATAATAGAAAATATGGTGACTATTTGTACTTATCGGTATATCGAGGGTTTAAAAGAAGCTTTTGTATCTAGTTCTTATGCCCCCACTAATTTTAGGCTATATATACTTTTTTGGCCTTGTCTGTCCGTTCGATCGTCAGTCCGTCGTTTTTGCTCCTATTCTCAAAATGCTTTCACAGATTACTTTCATATTTTATTGTTACTATATGTCTGATCACCTGCGACCACAAGGTCAAGGTCACACACTTGGAAGTTTTGCGTTTAGCGGAGGCATTAGAATCAGCATGTTGGGCATAAAGGTCAGTGGTCAAGGTAATGTTGAACTGATAATGAATCAACATGTTGGTCATAAAGGTCAGTGGTCAAGGTCATGTTGAACTGATAATGAATCAACATGTTGGGCATAAAGGTCAGTGGTCAAGGTCATGTTGAACTGATAATGAATCAACATGTTGGTCATAAAGGTCAGTGGTCAAGGTCATGTTGAACTGATACCGAATCAACATGTTGGGCATAAAGGTCAATGGTCATGTTGAACTGATAATGAATAACAAATCATTATCCAGCTCGACCGTCATATATTATTGAGTTGGCAAATACAATCATGAACGCTCATTCAGTCCCGTCATTCTTCGGCCTCGTGTGTATTTCAAGCTTCGGTATGTTCAAATCTTGACATTTTGTTAGCCATAAGGCAACGGTACAGAAAATAGTGCATTGTTGCTATGTAAACAATATGGCCGTTAGACACACGTGTTGAGGTATAAGTTAGGTTGATTTTTTTTTTTTTTACAATTCAGATGAAGGTTGTATCACTACTTTCAGGTAAATAAACTATTGATGGAGCAATCGGCTGAATGACATCGCAAAATTTGGTGATAACTTTTGACGCTATGACATAAACAATATGGAAACCTTCGATTTACGTTTGAGTAATGCTGCGAAGCAGTGTACGAGATGTGGCGATTGTAACTGATAATGAATCAACATGTTGGACATAAGGTCAAGGTCATGTTGAACAGTTAATGAATCAAGATTTAGGGCATAAAGGTCAATGATGAAAGTCACATTTTTACTTGATAATGACAATCGGTTTCCACCCTGTTTTTTTTCAGTTTTTTTGTGATATATATCTTCAGCACATGAAATGGGGATTTACATGCCTTGTAAAACATATAAGGTCATACTTCACAAGGGAAAAATATAAAGATTCCCATCCCTACTGGGTGAAGGTGTGCATCTCTCAAAGTGTAAGGCTTAACCCTTAACCCGCTACAGTTACATAATGGACTGTTCTTTCTTTGAATTAAGACATTCCATTTATGTGACAAAGGGGTGTTTTGGGGAAAATGACTGATCATCAGCTGGACATTGTAAACCCTGATCAGCCTGCGAGTTACTAGCATGCTGATCTGGGTTTACAATGAACGCAGAGGCTATTATCATCATGCTTAGCGGGTTAAGGGTTAATCCACTGAGCTACCGAGTCTTCCAGGCCTGTAAAACTCCACTCGTCCGCTCGTCATGACGAGTGACTTGTCAGGCCGGGCGAGTGGATATTTCCTTCAGGTCATCCTTACGGACGAGTGACTTTTGACATAAGTAACAAAATAAATCAAGTCTTTATTGTTTCCTTTTATTCTGGCGAAGAAATTCTACAAAGCGTTTGCTTAAACTAAATAAATAGCCGATAAATTACACTCAAATACACCGGAAGTAAACATGAAAATATTGGTTACCCATGGTTACTTTGGTGATAGGGTATAAAGCCGAGATTTCCGAAGTTCATAGACTGTGTCGTGATCGAATTATCCAATACTAAACTAGTTGTTTTTATCAATAAAACTGTAACCGGACCATTATATTGGTATGACGACATTTTCCCATAAAATTGTCGAAGAAAAATAGACATTTCTATTGAATGTTTTTGGAGAAGAGTTGGTGGAGATGACGAAAAAATACAAATAGAGAAAGTGAATAAACAATTGCATAAATTAAAACTGCAATAAAAGCAGCATGATAGTACCAAATGCTAGCGTGTTTTTCAGGAGAAAATTAAGACTGGAGGATACACAGTTGTATTGTCACAGTGACTTAAATAAACAGTTGCTTTTGAAATGTTAAAATGATGTCATATCTTATTGTATGTGCCTTTCATAATTATTAAGTGGACAAGCTAGTCATACCTTAGATGGGATCTAGCCATTTATTTGATACTTTGATGATGTTACATGTAGTTTGTTTATCTAAATAAAGTGTTCTTGATTGACACTAATTTACCTCGACTAGCACTAGCGGTAAGCAAAAATATGAAGGCGATTCCTGTTCAAAATTAAGTGTGAGTACAAAGTTGATACGGGCAAGTGGATTTTTTTTTCACTAGTCCTGCAGGACAAGTTTTCTTAGTTAAAATTTTACAGGCCTGTCTTCTATATCTACAACAAGCGTGATTAAGGCCAGACATGTTACAGTCTTTGTTTAAGTTCCATGCATATATTTGCTGTCCATTTCAAGGTGTGAATGCGAAACTATTGTATTTATTCTTCATAGTTATATAATTACAAAAGTTTCACGTTCAGTCCTCTATGTCTTTATTTTGTGTTCTAGTTGATCAAGACTACATTGGCAAATTATATAACAGGGGCTTAACTGAAAACTTTTGTGTCCTGTTCTTTATTTTTGTGTAGTTACAATAGTTTCACGTTTAAAATGTACCCTTATTTTTTCAGGGTGATTGCGTGGCGGTGCTACTGAGCATTCTCCGTCAGATGACAGAGACCCACTACAACAACTACATCAACAAATTTGTGATACTGTCTGACCTGGAGGACTTCCTCATGGAGATAATGATGCTCTTCCAGAACCTCATCTCCTCCAGCGTCTACCAGGGTGACTGGATGGAGATGATTATGCTGCAGAACAGGTGAGTGGAGATATTCATGCTGCAGAACAGGTGAGTGAAGATAATGATGCTCTTCCAGAACCTCATCTCCTCCTATCTACCAAGGTGGCTGCATGGAGATAGTGATGCAGAATAGGTGAGTGGAGATAGTGATGCTGCACAACAAGTGAGTGGATATAGTGATGCTGCAGAACAGGTGAGTGGAGATAGTGATGCTGCACAACAAGTGAGTGGATATAGTGATGCTGCAGAACAGGTGAGTGAAGATAGTGATGCTGCAGAACAGGTGAGTGAAGATAGTGATGCTGCAGAACAGGTGAGTGAAGATAGTGATGCTGCAGAACAGGTGAGTGGAGACAGTGATGCTCTTCCAAAACCTCATCTCCTCCAGTGTCTACCAGAGTGACTGGATGGAGATGATTATGATGCAGAACAGGTGAATGGATATAATGATGCTCTTCCAGGACCTTATCTCCTTCAGCATCTACCAGAGTGACTGGATGGAGATAGTGATGCAGAACAGGTGAGTGGAGATACTGATGCTCTTCCAGAACCTTATCTCCGCCACCATCTACCAGAGTGACTGGATGGAGATAGTGATGCAGAACAGGTGAGTGGAGATAGTGATGCTCTTCCAGAACCTTATCTCCGCCAGCATCTACCAGAGTGACTGGATGAAGATAGCGATGCAGAACAGGTGAGTGGAGATAGTGATGCTCTTCCAGAACCTCATCTCCTCCAGCATCTACCAGAGTGACTGGATGGAGATAGTGATGCAGAACAGGTGAGTGGAGATAGTGATGCTCTTCCAGATTCCATCTCCAGCATCTACCAGAGTGACTGGATGGAGATAGTGATGCAGAACAGGTGAGTGGAGATAGTGATGCTCTTCCAAAACCTTATCTCCTCCAGCATCTACCAGAGTGACTGAATGGGGATGCTGCAGAACAGGTGAGTGGAGATAGTGACATTCTTCCAGAACCTCACCTCCTTCAGCGACTACCAGAGTGACTGGATGGAGATGATTATCCTGCAGAACAGGTGAGTGGAGATAGTGATGCTCTTCCAGAACCTCATCTCCTCCTGTGACTACCAGAGTGACTGGATGAAGATGATTCTTCTACCAGAGTGACGTGACGTTACCGTGAACCTTCTAACCTCTTTCCCTTCTAAGCTCTCTCATCCTCATACCTAAGAAGGGTTATTCATGTATATAAAGAGAGGCTTTTAGGAATTTTAAATAATGGGTAAAAAAATCAGGCATACCAGGATATGGGAAGTAATAGTATTTTGGCTCAAAACCTATTCAAAAGGCTAAAAATCAAGAAAGGCCAGTAATGTTCAGGAAGAGGGGAAAAAAGCAATGATGCGTGTGCCTTTGTCTAAATATGTACACTCTCTGTTCTTCAGTTCAAAGTTTTTACTTTTATCACCAGAAGGATGAACAGAATGATGTTATGATGTATCACAAACACTGCCTTCTTCTACTTCAGCATCATCCTACGTGCCTTACGGTTCTTTGCTCACACCATCAACCACAAGTTTTCCAATCCATTCCAACACCAGGTAATATTGACATACATTTATATCTCAGTGCTTTGTATTCTCATATACGAGGTAGTATTGTCTCAATGTTTTATATTCTCATATACTAGGTATATATAACAGTGTTCTCATATACCTGGAAATATTGTGATACATGTATATCTCAATGTTCAAATATGTAACAGGTAATATTGACGTACATGTGTATCTTAATATTCTCATATACCAGATAATATTGACATACATGTATACCTCAATATTTTCACATACTAGGTAATATTGACATACATGTATATCTCAGTGTTCTCATATATTAGGTAATATTGACATATATGTATACCTCAGTATTTTCACATATCAGTTAATATTGACATACATGTATATCTCAGTCATGTCAATGTTCTCATACATCAGTTAATATCGACTTATTTGCATGTTCTTACATACCAGGTAATGTTGGCATACATGTATATCTCAATGTTCTCATATATTAGGTAATATTTACATATATGTATACCTCAATATTTTCACATATCAGTTAATATTGACATACATGTATATCTCAGTCATGTCAATGTTCTCATACATCAGTTAATATCGACTTATTTGCATGTTCTTACATACCAGGTTATATTGACATACATGTATTCCATTCCTGTTTTACAGTTATGGAACTACTTCTTCCACTGTGCAATATCATTTCTGTTTTCTGTTATGGAACAACTTCTTCCACTGTGCAATATCATTTCTGTTTTACACTTATGGAACAACTTCTTCCACTGTGCAATATCATTTCTGTTTTACAGTTATGGAACAACTTCTTCCACTGTGCAATATCATTTCTGTTTTACAGTTGTTTTCAGTTATGGAACAACTTCTTCCACTGTGCAATATCATTTCTGTTTTCTGTTATGGAACAACTTCTTCCACTGTGCAATATCATTTCTGTTTTACAGTTATGGAGCAACTTCTTCCACTGTGCAATATCATTTCTGTTTTACAGTTATGGAACAACTTCTTCCACTGTGCAATATCATTTCTGTTTTACAGTTATGGAACAACTTCTTCCATTGTGCAATATCATTTCTGTTTTACAGTTATGGAACAACTTCTTCCACTGTGCAATATCATTTCTGTTTTACAGTTATGGAACAACTTCTTCCATTGTGCAATATCATTTCTGTTTTACAGTTATGGAACAACTTCTTCCATTGTGCAATATCATTCCTCACACAAGACCATCTGCAGCTGGAGAACTTCTCCCACAGTAAACGCAACAAGATCATCTCCCGATACAACGACATGCGACGAGAAATGGGCTTCGAGATCAGATCCCTCTGGTTTAGTCTAGGTCAATATGTTGTCCTTTTCAATCACCATTTGGTGATCTATTAATTCTCCCCATACATAGGTGTACTCATTGATCATACAATATTTGACCGAGCAATTCCTGAAAAACTATTTTGGATTATA
Source organism: Cyrtodaria siliqua (assembly GCA_037043455.1). Lineage (NCBI taxonomy): Eukaryota > Metazoa > Mollusca > Bivalvia > Adapedonta > Hiatellidae > Cyrtodaria > Cyrtodaria siliqua. The sequence goes on along the minus strand of JAWPHD010003531.1, from coordinate 124,196 downwards.
TCTCACTAGGGATGACCTTCGGTTTGTATGGTATAATCTCATTTGTATGTTTATGGTATAATCTCATTCGTATGTTTATGGTATAATCTTATTTGTATGGTATAGTCTCATTTGTATGGTATAATCTCCAGAATTGCCACTTTTTTTTCTGAAATATCACTATATGTTTGTAATTTCCTTAACCACCACCAAAAGAATAAACTTTATTGGTGGTTCCTACCGCTCCAGAATTATTTCCATGTAATAGCCCTGTGTATACATTTTCCCAACAAAATCCTGGTTTCAAGGAAGGGTTCGGTATTCATGCAAATGCAAGTCCACTTTCTGAAACCATTTTCAAATGTACATTAGCTTCAGATTACAAGATTTATAAATATTAAATAAATGTGAAGCCATACATAGTTTGCATTTGCTTAGATCTTATGGTTCAAGGTAATACTAAGTCAAGTTAATACTTTTGAAATTCATTTTTATGTTGGGTTCAGTATGTATTGATATACACTGTAACTGCGTACGAAACTAAAGTCATATTCATATTTCAGGTACCAATAAGTTCTACTTCATCCCAGAGATGGTGGGCCCCCTGTTGGAGATGACGCTTATTCCAGAAACAGGTAAATAATATAGACCTAGCCTGTAAATAATATAGACCCAGCCTGTAAATAATATAGACCCAGCCTGTAAATAATATAGACCCAGCCTGTAAATAATATAGACCTAGCCTGTAAATAATATAGACACAGCCTGTAAATAATATACACCTAGCCTGTATATAATATAGACCCAGCCTGTAAATAATATAGACCTAGCCTGTAAATAATATAGACCTAGCCTGTAAATAATATTGACTTAGCCTATTGTTTTAGTGACTTCGGCAGATCGCAATATTTTTGCACAGATACTATCTATGCTAAGAATTTTCTATTAAAAAAGGAAAGGAAGTTTATTTATTTGTCTGCTTTTTCTTCTGTCTATTATAAGTTTTTTTTGTCGCTTGATATAGTTGGCTAGACATAGGGATGGCTTTGCCATCTTGCATTGTCCGTCTTTGTCATCGCAAAAACTTAACATTCTGTGTAATTGCTTCATTTTTTTGTATTCATTAAACTTTCATATATACACATCGTGACAATAGTCTCTTGACCTCGACAACATTTAAAGGTCAAGGTCATAGTCGAGGTTCAAAAGTCGTGTTTTTGCCACAAATAATTACCCTGTAAATGTTCCTATATATTTTTAATTTCTTCATCAAACTTTGCATGTCAACATTTAATGACAAACTCCTGATAAGACCAAATATGTCAAGGTCAAAGTGCTGGGTTCACTGTCATGCAATCTGGGACACAGCCCTGGCAGACGACACACGTTCCAGAGAACACCCATCTAGGTTGATTTTTTCATTGCTCAATGCCTGTAGGCGGATGTACACATTTTCTTCATTTTTAACCCTTAACCCGCTAAGAACGACTATAATAGCCCCTCTGTCACATAAATGGAATGATCTTAATTCAAAGAAAGAACAGTCCATTATATATATGTAGCAGGTTAAGGGTTAAGATATTGAGAGCTCATTGTGGAACTATTGTATCTTTTTCTTCTTTGTATTTAGTTACAATATTTTTGTATTCATTCCTCGAGATTGAATTTGACAGGTTTACAACTTCTTACCTGTATAGCCCAACTACATTACGCCATGTTTGCCATAGTTGTTTGTATAACATGGCATGCTATGTAACTTTCAGAGTTACGGAAGGCAACTATTCCCATCTTCTTTGATATGATGGTGTGCGAGTTCAACCAAGCAGTACCGAGTCGTGGGATAAAGGGAAACTTTAAAGAGGTAAGTACCGTACTCACAATAAGGAGTTCTCAAATATTATACAGGCATCAACTACTGTGCCCCAGCTTTGAAAATATATATATCACATGTTAAAACTTTATTTTTTTTAAGGAACAGTTGATTTTTGTTCAATCTTCATGCAGAAAGAATTTCTGAAATAGTTTGATAAGGATGCAGTGTGTTTTGGGTGGTCTTTTCCAAGAACAGTGGCTAAGTGGGTTGACCACAAGAAAGTAAGATTTAGATTACTGTTTGAAGAGGTGGACTGGGTTACTATTTGTTTGATATAGACTCGTAGTGAGGCAGACTGGTTTACTGGTTGTTTGATATAGACTTGTAGGGAGGCAGACTGGTCTACTGGTTGTTTGATCTAGAATTGTAGGGAGGCAGACCGGTCTTGATGAGCTGTTAAACAAGATTGTGTTTATGACTTGCAGGTAGAGAACGAGATGATCAACCAGATGGACGTGTTGGTGGAGGGTGGACGGGGTGATGAGCAGTACATGCTACAATTCAGGGACACGTGAGTTTATCCATTTAGTTATATAAAGGTGGGTGGGTGGTGGTGGGAGTGGAGGATGGGGTTTGCACCCAGAGACCTCAATAAATGGTGATGACGATATATTGCTAATTGTTTTCAAATTGTTCAAATGGTTCGGTTCCTCATAAAATTGAGGGTGGGGAAAGTGAATACCATGTATACATTTTTGTCATTCATGCAACACTTGCTTGATATATTTCAGTCTGTGTCAGTTGTGTACAGCATCGGACCAGATACGAGAGCAAGGTGTAGCATTTGTAGAGACGGTGACCAAGTTGTTGCAGCGATTGCTGGAGTATCGTCACATCATACAAGACGAAATCAAGGATCATCGCATGAGCTGTATCGTCAATCTGCTGGTACAGGCTTTTTAAGAAACTGCGTCTGCTTTTTAAATTGTTTTACTATAATTCCACTAAATTTAATGGGATATGATGGGCTGAGTCTGTGCATGTGTCCATCCATCCATCCGTCCATCCATCTGTTCTTGGTGAGAAGGAGACCCTTATTGATTTTGGGGTAAATAGGTCAATATCACTAATATTTTTTTGAGGTTTTTGATGGCAATTGTATACCATTAAAGTAGGGCGACAGTTCAAGTTTGATTTTTTTAAACAGCCCATTTCTTTTATAGCAGAAAATTATTTAAATGTGTTAATTATTAAGAAATTTAAATAGCCATGGTATCGTTTAAAACCTCTCATTCTCTACGCATAATATATTGTTATGATGTTGAAGCACCTTCATTCTACCGACCATGTTGCTTTTTGTATCACATTTTGGTCATGAACATTTGTCCATTCAGGGTAATTTACTTTAGTAATTTTATAATTGCAGTTCTCTAGGATTATTCCATTCTTATAGTTCACTACTACAATTTGAAATGATTGTTTAAATAAAATGCAGATAAAATTAATGTCTTCGTAAATTTTTGTGCCAAAAATAAAATACATGCTTGTTTATCTTCTGTTCTTCTGAAACTCACAGGACTTCTACAGTCAGATTGGTCGCCAGGAGATGTATGTGAGGTATCTACACAAGCTGTGTAACATGCACCTGGAGTGTGACAACTACACGGAGGCGGCCCACACGCTCATGCTGTATGCAAAACTACTAGATGTAAGTGGGCCCCAAATCTGTTTGCCTGTTCAAATGAACCTTAAAGGAATCCAAGCAATTTTTACTTCTTACTAGTCACAAACAACAACCAATGCAGAATTATTTTTAATTAGCAGTTGAAATGAATTTCACAGATTTTCTTCTTTTTAATGTTCTACTGCCATTGTTTTTGGTCAGTAAAATGCGTAATACATGGGCTCATCATGAACTATTGTATCTTGTCCCCGCTTTCACAAAAACAAGTGGGGGCTGTATAGGAATCGCGTATAACACCTTTTTGTCGCGTCGCGCAACACATTTTTATTTACCGGGTACTTGCATTCCTCAAACAGTTTTGAATGGGTTGTTCCCAAACTTCATATACACATAACAACTGATGACTTTATGTCCCTCTACCACACATATTGTTGATTGCCTAATTTATTACAGAATTATTGCCCTTTGGTTGACTTAGAATTTGAGTGAGGGTATTCATCACCGTTCACTGATAGTTCTAGTTATACAGTCGAACTTCGATAGCTCGAACACCGGTGATTCGAATACCATCGATAACTCGAGCACACTTTCCGGTCCCGACACAACTCCTATATAATTCAATGTAATTTAACCTCGATTATTCGAATATTATTTCTCGAATGCCCCGGCTCGCTCGAATACCTTTTACGGTCCGAAGATCCATTTTTGTGTGAATTTATACCTCGCTAAATCGAAGGTGATGATCCGTTGCCATGCAACGTCGGCCATATTAATTGTAATCGACGCAGTTGTATTTGTTTGTAGCAAGTTCAATCATAGTGCGAAAACAGATCAAGTTGGTTGTTAAAGGTGCGAACATTTATGATTGAAAAGCGATAATAGACAGATACAATTTATGTTTAGCGAACTTTGTTTACTGTTAATTACGATAAATTAAACACAGTTGATTTTCTAATTAAATAATGTTTGTTGATTGGTTTTAATAAAAATAAAACAATAATTAAAATAAAGTGTGTTCATTTTTTAATTAGATAAGAGCATTTCCCGAGTATGTTTAGTGAACTTCGTTTACTGATTAAACACGGTTGATTTTCTAATTAAATAACGTTTGTTGATTGGTTTTAATACAGATTATGTGCTACTGTCTATTCTATTCAATTCTATATACTGAAACCAGTCTTACCTTGTTCTCATTATTCGGACTTACGGCTTGTATGTTAAAACCTATTATTGTGATATTTCTTTAAATAAATGATAAAATAAACACATTATTGCAGTTTTTCTTGTATTTTCAGTGTAACAATTACATGTTATATATCCGTTATGAGGTTTAAACAAACATACATGAACGTAAAAAATATATCGAGAACGATACATCACGTATACAAGTAACAATATTTCGGGCGGTACACAAATTCGGATAGATATTTTGGTTTGTATCGTTCCCTCAATGCCTCGAAGCCACCGATAGCTCAAACATATCCCTATGGTCCCGCTGACTTCGAGCTGTCGAGGTTCGACTGTATGTAGTTACAGCAGTTCTGAGTTCCCCCTTCAAATTGCTTTGACCACAGAAAAGATAATTATGAAAGGAAAGAAGAATAAAGGAGCATTGTGAAAATTGGGCCAACATGAAAAAATCCAGAATGTCAAAACTTTAAGGCTTTGTTTATTACGAAGTATCATTTCTATTGAATAATTCTGTGAATTACACAAACATTGATTTTAATTTCAGTGGACAGATGAGAGATTGCCGACCATATTGCAGTCGGAGAGATTCCCCGAGGCGCAGACACACAGGGAGTTGAAGGAAATGCTGTACCATCACATCATAAACTACTTCGAGAAGGGAAAGGTACATAACAAAGTTTCCTGTTGTCTGTATTTACCATATGTCAGATCTTTTTCAAAGCCATTCACTCACCTGGGGAGTCACCCCGCGAGTTAACCACGTCCGTTAACCGTTCATGTTAAGATCACATCTCAGAAAATTGCATCAAGGAATACTATGAAACTTTCCACATGTATTCACTTTCATAACAGCAACTTGTACAGACCAGTGCCATAGCTCTGTTATCAGACCAGTGCCATAGCTCTGTTATCAGACCAGTGCCATAACTCTGTTATCAGACCAGTGCCATAGCTCTGTTATCAGACCAGTGCCATAGCTCTGTTATCAGACCAGTGCCATAGCTCTGTTATCAGACCAGTGCCATAGCTCTGTTATCAGACCCGTGCCATAGCTCTGTTATCAGACCCGTGCCATAGCTCTGTTATGAATTTTAACAGAATTATGCCCTGTTTTCAACTTAGTTTTCCTATGAGTAGACGAGGCCTCGAAATTTGAGCATGCTGTCGTCAAACAGCTCGTTTTTATTTAAAATTTTGAGCAGGGTTAGGTACAGTACTCAACCAAGTTTTTATTGTCTGTATTGTATGTCAAAAGAAAATACATTTTATGTATGTGTTTATGTATGTGTGCATTTTAATTTTAAGCAGGTAAAGACACGAAATCAAGTTTCTGTTGTCTAAATATTATAGAAAAAAGTGAAAGATAAACCAGTATAGATGATAATATTTCTATTTTTAATTCCTGATTTTCATGTGGACTTCGATTCTGGTATTCCTTTACACTTAGCATGTACTTTGTATGTGTTTACCAGATGTGGGAGGAGGGTATAACACTGTGTAAGGAGGTGGCACAGCTGTATGAGAATGAACTGTTTGACTACGAAAAACTCAGCTGGATTCTGGTAAGTAGGACTGGCATTATTTCAGTTTATGTAAAAATTCAAAATGTCAGAAATAAAGCGATAACTCGGCAATCTCAGGCTGAAAAAAATCAAAGCTGGCGTGGCCCAGTGTGGCCCAGTGGATGGCATGTTTGTCTCTGAACCCAGATATCATAGGTTCAAGCCTCACTGTTGTCACTGAGTTATGGTGTGTCCTTAGGAAAGACACCTCCCTTAACCTTGTCTGTTGGAGATGAGGACGCAAACCAGGCAGTTTGAGTCTGTCCTCAGAGCATTTTAAAGAACAACAGGAATCTACACAATAGTAACAGTAAGCCAGGGTTATGAGACCTTCCATTAAAATAGTTCTGTTTTTCATATTATAAGTGTTTGCCACAAGTTAAAAAAATCAATAGAAATAAGAAATAAACAGCTATGTTTAAACCCAAATTGTTATTTCAGAAACGTCAAGCAGGACTATTCGAGTGCATCATGAAGGAGCTGAGGCCAGACCCAGAATACTTCAGGGTGGGATACTTCGGCAAGGGATTTCCATCCTTCCTACAGGTAACATTAAAATATACACCCAAGTACTTCAGGGTCACCATTAAAATGCCATCAATTAAATGTACACACAGAATACTTCAGGGTTACCATTAAAGTGCCATCAATTAAATATACACCCAGAATACTTCAGGGTTACCATTAAAGTGCCATCAATTAAATATACACCCAGAATACTTCAGGGTCACCATTAAAGTGCCATCAATTAAATGTACACACAGAATACTTCAGGGTTACCATTAAAGTGCCATCAATTAAATGTAAACCCAGAATATTTCAGGTTCACCATTCAAGTGCCATCAAATAAATATACACCCAGAATATTTCAGGGTCACCATTAAAGTGCCATCAATTAAATATACACCCAGAATATTTCAGGTTCACCATTCAAGTGCCATCAATTAAATATACACCCAGAATACTTCAAGGTCACCATTAAAGTGCCATCAATTAAATATACACCCAGAATACTTCAAGATCACCATTAAAGTGCCATCAATTAAATATACACCCAGAATACTTCAAGATCACCATTAAAGTGCCATCAATTAAATGTACACCCAGAATACTTCAGGGTGGAATACTTTGGCAAGGGATGCAGGTAACCATTAAAATGCCATCAATTAAATGTACACCCAGAATACTTCAGGGTGGGATACTTTGGCAAGGGATTTTCATCCTCCCTGCAGGTAACCATTACAATGCCGTCAATTAAATGTACACCCAAATACGTCAGGGTGGGATATTTCGTATAGGGATTTCAATCCTTCATGCAAGTAACCATTAAAATGCCATCAAATTAAATTTACCCCCAGAATACTTCGGGGTGGGATACTTTGGCAAGGGATTTCTATCCTTCATGCAGGTAACCATTAAAATGCCATCAATTTAATGTACACCCAGAATACTTCAGGGTGGGATACTTTGGCAAGGGATTTCCATCCTTCCTGCAAGTAGCCATTAAAATGCCATCAATTTAATGTACACCCAGAATACTTCAGGGTGGGATACTTTGGCAAGGGATTTCTATCCTTCTTACAGGTAGATATTAAATTGCCATCATGGTAAACACAACTTAAGAAATGATACAGAGTAGGAAAGATAGACAGTAATTGCTTCTTATATTTAAGTTTTGTCTTGCCATCATGTAAACTTATAATCTGTAAAGATGACCACTACGCACAATTAAATATCAGATGTTAATTCTGCAAAAGTAAATACCAGGTCATTATGAAAATCAGTATTTATTAAGAAGCAACCACACTAAATATGGTACAAAGGTAAATGCGTAATAGTTCGAAAGGAGGCATATAGTAATCGCACCGTCCGTCCGTTTGGTTTTCGTCTGAAATTGTGTCTCATCCATAACTTTGAAAGAACTGAAGAGATTTTCATGAAACTTCACACACATGTTAACCACCATGAGAAGGTGTGTCGTATGCAAGAATCAGGTCGGTATCTCAAAGGTCATGGTCACACTTGAAGGTCAAAGGTCAAGCATGTCAAAATGTTCAGGGCGTTTGTCACTGAGTTTGTCACTGATTGGTGACATTTCTTGTTATAAAAATAAAAATTATATAAAAACGGAAAACAGAACAGAATTTGAAGTGTAAGTAGCGAAAAATATTTAATGTTTATGTTAAATTTCATAAAAATATATTTTCATAGGAACTATTCATCTGCAATGCTGATCAGAAAGTAGTTTTCATGGTGTTCTTGGAGAACACTAAAATACTTGTTCTTGTTTGCTTTGAAATGAGCTTGGTCCCTATCTCCTCCACATTTACAGAATAAGGTGCTAATCTACCGTGGGAAGGAGTACGAGAGACTGCAGGACTTCAACGGACGCATGCAGACACTGTTTCCTAATGCTGAGGTATGTATGCAGCTTCTACAAGCTAAGCGTTCATGTACATGAACTGTTCATTGTTTAGGCAGCTTGTAATATATATGTTGGTGTACATGAACTGTTCTTCTACAGCTAAGAGTTCATTTACATGATATAATCGATATTTAGGAAGCTTAAACATTTATTTGTGTTCATGAACTGTTCAATATTTAGGCATCTTCAAATCTATATGTTAGTGAACATTATAAGAATCTTTCATGGGTATCCGGTAAAGATCGGGAATTCCAACCTGAGGTATAATTGTTTTTTATCGGAACCGAGGCTCTGCAATTATACCGAGGCTTTTTCTTGTGTATCATTGACATTTTGTGCGTTGACATCGCCAATAAGTGTTTTTTCACACAATGACGTCATACATCTATTCACATTATTGAGGTCATTATTGATGCGCGTGACTTTTATCTTTACCCATAAAGATAATACTTTACATCCCCCATAACCTTACCCGGTATGCAAGAAAAAAAAATCTTCTACTGCTAAGTGTTTATCTGCATGAAATATGCCTACCTGTATACGTCTTGTTCATGTAAATGGACTTTCCATTGTTTACGTATTTATACATCAACTTCCAGGGTGAACGTTTATGTAACTGTTCAGTGAACATGGAATATTATAGACTTCGTATTAACCTTACAAAACGAGTTTTAAGATGATTTTATTTAAAAAAGGTAATCATCAAAAAAAGAAGATAAATGAAATAGTTGATCCTGTTGCAACTCGTATATCTATAATCTAAGATCCCTTATACATGTATGTTTGGATGTGGTATTGATATTTATCTTGTTGTTGTTGTTTTTTTTCAGTTGATGAAGACCTTGTCAGCTCCTTCAGATGAAATTAAAGAATCTCCCAAACAATGTATCCTTGGCTTTATTTAATAGTTGTCAAGTTTATATCCTTGGCTTCACAAGTTGTCAAGTGTAGATCTTGGATTCACTAGTTGTCAAGTGTAGATCCTTGGCTTCATTAGTTATCAAGTGTAGATCCTTGTTGTCATTAGTTGTCAAGATCCTTGGCTTCACTAGTTGTCAAGTGTAGATCCTTGGCTTCATTAGTTGTCAAGTATAGATCCTTGTTGTCATTAGTTGTCAAGATCCTTGTCTTCACTAGTTGTCAAGTGTAGATCCTTGGCTTCATTAGTTGTCAAGTGTAGATCTTTGGCTTCATTAGTCAAATGTAGACCCTTGGCATCATTAGTTGCTATGTGTAGAGCCTTGGCTTCATTAGTTGTCAAATGTAGACCCTTGGCTTCATTAGTTGTCAAATGTAGATCCTTGGCTTCATTAGTTGCTATGTGTAGAGCCTTGGCTTCATTAATTGTCAGATGTAGATCCTTGGCTTCACTAGTTATCAAATGTAGACCCTTGGCTTCATTAGTTGTCAAGTGTAGACCCTTGGCTTCATTAATAGTCAGATGTAGAGCCTTGGCTTTATTAGTTGTCAAGTGTAGATCCTTGGCTACATTAAGTGTCAGATGTAGAGCCTTGGCTTCATTAGTTGCTATGTGTAGAGCCTTGGCTTCATTAATTGTTAAGTTTAGATCCTTGGCTTCATTAGTTGTCAGATGTAGACCCTTGGCTTCATTAGTTGTCAGATGTAGATCCTTGGCTTCATTAATTGTCAAATGTAGACCCTTGCCTTCATTAGTTGTCAAGTGTAGATCCTTGGCTTCATTAATTGTCAAGTGTAGATCCTTGACATCATTAGTTGTCAAATGTAGACCCTTGGCTTCATTTGTTGCTATGTGTAGAGCCTTGGCTTCATTAATTGTCAAATGTAGACCCTTGACTTCACTAGTTGTCAAGTGTAGATCCTTGGCTTCCTTAGTTACTATGTGTAGAGCCTTGGCTTCATTAATTGTCAAATGTAGACCCTTGGCTTCACTAGTTGTCAAATGTAGACCCTTGGCTTCACTAGTTGTCAAGTGTAGATCCTTGCTTCCATAGTTGCTATGTGTAGAGCCTTGGCTTCATTAATTGTCAAATGTAGACCCTTGACTTCATTAGTTGTCAAGCATAGATCCTTGGCTTCATTAGTTGCTATGTGTAGAGCCTTGGCTTCATTAGTTGTCAAATGTAGAGCCTTGGCTTCATAAGATGTCAAGTGTAGATCCTTGGCTTCATTAATTGTCAAGTGTAGATCCTTGACATCATTAGTTGTCAAATGTAGACCCTTGGCTTCATTAGTTGTCAAGTGTAGACCCTTGGCTTCATTAGTTGTCCAGTTTATATCCTTGGCTTCACTAGTTGTTAAGCGTAGATCCTTGGTTTCACAAGTTGCTATGTGTAGAGCCTTGGCTTCATTATTTGTCATGTGTAGAGCCTTGGCAGCAATAGTTGCTATTTGTAGAGCCTTGGCTTCATTACTTGTCAAATGTAGACCCTTGGCTTCATTACTTGTCAAATGAAGACCCTTGGCTTAATTAGTTGTCAAGTGTAGATCCTTGGCTACATTAATTGTCAAGTGTAGATCCTTGACATCATTAATCATTAGTTGTCAAATGTAGACCCTTGACTTCATTAGTTGTCAAGTGTTGACCCTTGTCTTCATTAGTTGTCAAGTTTATATCCTTGGCTTCACTAGTTGTCAAGTGTAGATCTTGGATTCGCTAGTTGTCAAGTGTAGATCCTTGGGCCATCAGTATTTGTCATGTGTAGAGCCTTGACTTCATATGTAGATCCTTTATTTCATTAATTGTCAAGTGTAGATCCTTGGCATCAGTATTTGTCATGTGTAGATCCTAGGCATCATTAGTTGCTATGTGTAGAGCCTTGGATTCACTAGTTGTCAAATTTAGATCCTTGATTTCATTAGTTGTCAAGTGTAGATCCTTGATTTATTAGTTGTCAAATGTATACCCTTGGCTTCATTAGTTGCTATGTGTAGAGCCTTGGCTTCGTTAATTGTCAAATGTAGATCCTTGGCGTCATTAGTTGCTACGTGTAGAGCCTTGATTTCATTAGTTGTCCTTGATTTCATTAGTTGTCAAGTAACCTTTGCTTCACTAATTGTCAAGCATATGTAATTGGCTGCACTAGTTGTCAATTATAGGTTATTAGCTTCACTAGTTGTCAAGTGTAGCTCCTTGGCTGGCTTTACCTGTTATCAAGTTTAGATTCTTGGCTTCACTAATTGTCTAATGTAAATCCTTGGCTTCACAAGTTTTCAAATGTAGATCCTTTGCTTCACTAGTTTTCAAATGTAGATCCTTTGCTTCACTAGGTGCCAAATGTAGATACTTTGCTTCAATATTTGCCAAATGTAGATCCTTGGCTTCACTAGTTACCAAATGTAGATCCTTTGCTTCACTAGTTGCCAAATGAAGATCATTTGCTTCACTAGTTGCCAAATGAAGATCCTTGGCTTCACTAGTTGCCAGATGTAGATTCTTTGCTTCACTAGTTGCCAAATGTAGATCCTTGGCTTCACTTGTTGCCAAATGAAGATCTTTGGCTTCACTAGTTGCCAAATGTAGATCCTTTGCTTCACTAGTTGCCAAATGTAGATTCTTTGCTTCACTAGTTGCCAAATGAAGATCCTTGGCTTCACTAGTTGCCAAATGTAGATCCTTTGCTTCACTTGTTGCCAAATGAAGATCCTTGGCTTCACTAGTTGCCAAATGTAGATCCTTTGCTTCACTCGTTGCCAAATGTAGATCCTTGGCTTCACTAGTTACCAAATGAAGATCCTTTGCTTCACTAGTTGCCAAGTATAGACATTTCTGTTATGTTTAAATAGGAATCAGGGGAAATTTTAATCAATTTTATAAAATGTGGTTTAATTTATTATTTAATACCACTTAAAAAAAAAATTGCCTTAAAATTATATTTAAGTGTGGGCTCAAACAAAAGCTGCAAACAATATGCTGTTATGGACTGAGGCTTGTTTACAAATTCTTTAACTGTTTACTCAGATCTCCAGGTGAATGCTGTTACTCCTGTTATGGAGATGCATAAAAAATTCCACAACAAACATGTCAGTGAGAAAATACTCAAGTAAGTCATCCTTACACACTCAGTTACTCCCAAATACTCGAGTAAGTATTAGGTTTCATAGGCAAATCAGTGAACAATACTTGAGTATGTACCCCCAAAGTATTCTCATGTACTTGAGTGAAAAGTTATTATGCCCCCACCAAAAATGATGGGAGCTATACTGTTTTGGCCTTTAATATCCGTGCATTTGTTCGTCCGTCCGTCGTTTTTATGCCCCCGAAGGGTGGCATATAGTAGTCGCACTGTCTGTCCGTTTGCGTGTACAATCGTGTCCGCTTTATAACTCTGACAGTAATGGACGGATTTTCAAATAACTTCGCACAATTGCTCACCACAACAAGACGATGTGTCTTTTCGCACAAAATCCAGGTCCGTGGCTCCAAAGTCAAGGTCACACTTAGAGGTCAAAGGTCAAAATCCGTTCGTCTGTACACTCGTGTCTGCTTCATAACTCTGACAATAATGGATGGATTTTTAAATAACTTCGCACAATTGCTCACCACAACAAGACGGCGTGTCACGCACAAAATCCAGGTCCGTGGCTCCAAGGTCAAGCTCACACTTAGAGATCAAATGTCAAAATCCGTTCGTCTGTACACTCGTGTCCGCTTCATAACTCTGACAATAATGGATGGATTTTCAAATAACTTCGCACAATTGCTCACCACAACAAGATGACGTGTCGCGCACAAAATCCAGGTCCGTGGCTCCAAGGTCAAGGTCACACTTAGAGATCAATGTTCAAAATCCGTTGGGTCTATACAATCGTCTCCGCTTCATAACTCGGACAATAATCAACGGATTTTCAAATAACTTTGCACAATTGTTCACCACAAGACGTCGTGTCGCGAAAAAAAAAGATTTTTTTTTTTTTTAAATTTTTCTTAATTATTTTTTTTAATTTAATTTTATTTGATTTTTATTGTTTGTTTGGTTTTGTTTTTTTTAAATTTATTTTTAAATATATCTGTTGGTTTCATATTGCTCCAAGGTCAAGGTCACACTTACAGGTCACTTCGGGGGCATTTGTCACTTACTGTGACATTTCTTGTTGCTCATATTTTCAACATGCTTTCACGAATTACTTTCATATTGTATTTGTTGATTACTAAGGTCATACATTAAACATAGATATTAGTCGGATATCTGACAGCATCTCCGTGGCCGAATGGTTAACTATGTTGCGTTTGTAAACCTTCTCCTCTCACCGCTGCGGGTTCGAATCCCACTTGGAGCTCGACTTGTAATTGAGGAAGTTTCGATTCTTACAGATGGCGGGAGGTGTACAGTACTGATTCTACCCAGGAAAAGCCTCCACCACAAAAAATCAACCGTCATATATAACCTTACGTGTTGAAAATGACGTAAAACACCATACAAACAAACAAACAAAATAACAATTCTAGTATGAACATGACTCCTTATACTCAAGTAACATTGTAAAACTCGATATAAGAATAATACAAAAGAAAAGCAATTCATAACTTTCACATGACATCATCAAAATAATTTTACCAATCGCTGATCAATAAAATAAAAGACCTCCACATTCTGGTAGGGGGTAAACTCGGTGTTTATTGTTGGTGCTCAACTGACTAGCCCTTTATAAAACTAGTTTGTCGGGATAAGTATATTAAAAGCTTTGTTTTTTGTGTACATCTTCTTTTGGTGTTGTCTAATTTTAAAACACCAATAAGGATACATTTAATTTAAATCATGGTTTAATATTTTCATTTTTTATATAGAGATTGAGGATAATAAAGTCCGAGTAAACTCCTTTATTTTCACCTACTGAATATCTTGACCTATCGGAAGTTGACCAGATGTGAAAGTTATGAATACCAAAATTATTATGCAAATGGGAAATCAAATAGAAATTTGGTAGCTAGTCATTATTATTATTTGGGTCTTTTTGACCAAAGTTTGGAAAAGCATGTGCGGGTTAAACCGTTAAATTTACAAATTCAGGTATTATGAATAGCATAAAAATGGATGCAAATTTTACATTTTGCAAATTAGATACATGCATAAATACAGAAAATACGGTGTGTGATGAAATGAGTAATGTGGAAGTATGTCATTTGATGTTATGTATGTTAATATGATGAAAATGTGTTATGTGTAAATAAAATATGTTATGTGTAAATATGTTATGTGTAAAAAAACAGTGTGTGCTGTTTCAGATACTACAACTGTAATGAAGTGCAATTATTCACCTATTCAAGAAGAATAGACGACGGTGGAAGCGATATCACTGTAAGTAGTGAAAGATACCTAGCTGTGAATTATGTAGAAGTATCAGTGATCGTTTTTTTTATCAGGCAAAATTTCATATTCTCCCATTTTTGTATCGCTTGCTTAGCATGGCAGACATTTAGGGATCACTTTGTCGTCATCGTAGTCCTTAACACTTAAACCTGCAAGTTAACCTAGATCATAACTTGAATAGTATTCAACCTATGCTCATGGAACTTCACACACATCTTACCTCAAGGAATGTTCCAGGCCCACCCGTTTACATCGAGATAAAAACACTCCATTTTCCACTGAGCTTCGATCATTGTTGTCTGTCACATTCGAGTTGCACCTAGAACAATACAGAGATGATGATGAAGATAAACTTGACAAAAATTACAAAGTGAACATGAATAAGGGGGGATTTTACCAAGCAAAGCAGAAGTACTGGAATTGAACATTCTGGTAATACTAAATAATTTAAACAAAATGTAAAAATGTAAATGTTTAACTTTCATTTAGCTCAGTTACTCTACACCTGATGTGCCTTAAATGAAGGTCTGCCAGTTGTTAACTGTTTTCTTCTCCACAGAATGTTTGGCAAGAGAAGACAAATCTGACTACTTCATCTCCACTTCCTGGGATTTTATGCTGGTTCTCTGTTATTCAAACGATAGTCGTAAGTATTACATCACCAAATCATTCCCCTCTCATGATGATTTTACCTTGGTTCCGCGTTATACAGACCATATTTGTATATGCTCGCTACCCTTTGAAGATTACCATAGATTGTTAGAAGACGATGCAAAGATGAGGATGGACCTTAGTGAATGTGGAATAATGGAGACAAAAAAAGAAGAACAATTCAGTCTTTAGAAATCAAAATATGACTTGAACAAATTTGTGACTGGCTCGGAGATGTTGAACGGCTCGAGGAAATCCAACCTGAAGAACTAAATATGCATTTGAATAACCTGGATGTAAATTTCCGACATATCAATGAAGATGTCCCAAAACCCATATTTGCAAGTATTACCTGACCATATCATTTCCCCCTCCCAGGAATTTTATTTTGGTTCCCCATTATACAAACCATATTTGTAAGTTTTACCTGACCATATCATTTCTCCCTGCCAGGAATTTTATGTTGGTTCCCCATTATACAGACCATATTTGTAAGTATTACATGACCAAATCATTACACTCTCTTTCTGATTTTCTGCTGGTTCCCCGTTATATAGATCATATTTGTATTACCTGACTAAATCAAATTACCCACTCTGGGTGATTATATGTTGGTTCCCCGTTATACAGACCATAGTTGTATGTATTACATGGCCAAATCATTACACCCATCCAGGAATATTATGTTGGTTCCCCATTATACAGACCATATTTGTAAGTATTGACTGACCAAATCGTTCCCTTCTCATTGTGATTTTATGTTGGTTCCCTGTTATACAGACCATATTTGAACGGGAACATTTTTAAAATTTTAGTAAAACTAAAGTTCTTGTAGAAATAGCCTGATGTACCCCATTTAATATATATGCAAAGTAAAAAAAAAAAATTGAAAGTGTATATATTGTCTACACCACTTCAAGGCACTCAGCGCAAACGTTTGAGGGTGGGTATATAGGAGTCGCTGCGTCGGTCGGTCTGTCGGTTGGTCTGTTGAATCTTGTGAAGCGAACCACTTCTATCATTTTCAAGATATTGAATTGAGACTTTGTATAAATGATAAACATAAAGTAACACAATTGTTATGCGGCTCGCTCAATTCCATGCAGAGTTATTGCCTTTGCACTTAGTCAAAATTGCTATATTCAGCATATGCAATATTGTGGAGCTAACTTCTACAGTTTTCAAGATATTGAATTGAAACTTTGTGTACTTGATAACAATGAAGTGAAGATATGCGTGACACAATTTTGGTGCAGCTCAGTTAATTCCGTGCAGAGTTATTGCCCTTGCACGTAGTAAACATTGCTTTATTCAGCATCTGCAATCTTGTGGAGTGAACTACTTTTACAGTTTGGAAGATATTGAATTAAAACTTAGTGTACATGATAAACATGAAGTGTACATGTATGTGACACAATTTTAGTGTGGCTCAGTCAATGCCATGCAGAGTTATTGCCCTTGATCTTACTATATAATTGCGTGTTGTTTTTTTATCACCTTCAGTGATAGTTATAGTTCAATTTTGTAACGGGTAGCAAAGCTTGAATACTAATATATGAATTGATGGTATTTCAGCATAAAGTGAGTCCCATAGAGACCGCTATAGAGACCTTGGATGCCACTAACAAGAAGCTGAACTCGGCCATCGAGCATCAGGTGACGGAGGAGAAGGCCAAGGTCGACCAGTTGGGTATGTAAATTACAAATATTTCATAAAGCTACTTAATGCATCTTTGCCAATGGTGTGTGGGTGTGGAGTGGCACAGTGTCTGCTTGCTTCACATGATTCTGTGTAGTACAAAAAGATTTTTTTTTGTTAATCTGACTTTGTTTTTTAGCAGTGTCATTAAAATGCTTGCATTTTGTTTTCAGCAGAATTTTGAAACATTTGTCTTATGTTGGTGTTGCATGTGTTTTGGCATGAAATGCAGATATTTGTATGTTTTTGAGTATATTCTTTGTCTGTGATGTCATGGTTAACAGTTTGATATTTTGGTTTGTGAACCTGTTGGCAGGCATGTTGCTGAATGGCGTTGTTGACGCAGCCGTGCAGGGCGGGGTCTCTAACTGGAAGCACTTCTATGCCGAGGACTTCGCCAAAACAGACAAAGATCGCCAATTTGCTGCTCAACTCAAGGAACTGACCAAAGCTCAGGTATTTTTGTATTTTATTTTTGCTATCTGTTTAGCATGGCATGCACATTTACGCGTGATATTTCACAGTGACGGACTTCAGTTGGAACTATAGTTCGAACTGCAGTTTTAGCTAAATCACAAGTTAACACCGATAGTTGCTGTTCCATCAGTCTGATTTCTCCCACTTTTATATCATCCAATCAAATTGCAATTAACTTGATATGCAGACCCTAAACCGGTTTTGGGACATCTTCATTGTTATGTCGGAAATTTACATCCAGGTTACTCAAAACTGTACCATGCTCCAAGAGGTTGTTGGAATATAATTACTTTAGTTACTGACTATTGATCTATAGTGACAATGGACTGGACTATAGTTTCCATTGAAGTCGGCCATTGATGGTGCACAAAGAGTTTCTGATGGTTCTCGGCTGTGTTATTGAAGGATGCTATGTGAATAAATAATTTGTTCAATAATATTAGATAAACTTTCTGCAGGTTTCAGACTTAAGTTTCAGGTAATTTTAGCAACCTCGGTAGCTCAGTGTATAAGGCATCTCACTTTCGAGCTGCAGACCTCTGCCCCATCTCCCTGACGGAGGCATGTCTGATGGGAAACTTTATTCATAATGTCATCTTCCTCCAGTGTTTTATCTACAATTTAATCCCAGTGAGTAAGTTAGCATCAAAATGAAAAAAAAATACTTTGAGTCAATCCATGGAAAAACAGTTAAAATGATAACAACAGTGAGTCAAATCAGAGTATTTGACTCAGTACTCGCAGGTAAATAAATCACGGTTCCTCTGAGGTTGCCATCCCAGTGTTACCAAATATGATGTGTTAACAAGACATAAAACTTGATTTCATTCATTCATTCATTCATGCTAGGTTATTGATTGACACTATGTAAATACTTAGTACACTGTGTAAATACCTTGTACACTATGTAAATACCTTGTACACTGTGTAAATACCTTGTACACTATGAAAATGCCTAGTACACTGTGTAAATACCTTGTACACTATGTAAATACCTTGTACACTATGTAAATACCTAGTACACTGTGTAAATACCTTGTACACTATGTAAATACCTTGTACACTATGTAAATACCTAGTACACTGTGTAAATACCTTGTTCACTATGTAAATACCTAGTAAACTGTGTAAATACCTTGTACACTATGTAAATACCTAGTCCACTGTGTAAATACCTTGTACAATATGTAATTACCTAGTACACTTAGTTATTACCTTGTACACTATGTAAATACCTAGTACACTGTGTAAATACCTTGTACACTATGTATATACCTTGTACACTACAGTACAGCTCACGCAAAGCCCACACTTTACTCTTTCACGCCGAGTGAGGAATTTACAAATCGCGTAATTACGCGGAGTTTCGATGATAAAACTACGCGGAGTCATAAAAGCTTCTCGTCGTACTTACGCCATGAAAGTACGCCACGATACTCCGCGAAGACAAACTCGGAGTTCGCCGAGTAAATACTGCACAGGTAAGAGGTGCAACTTTTTCTAATTGCAGTAATTTTAATGCATAATTTTTCAGTAACTTTAGAAAAAATCGAAGCAGAAGACTTTTTGATTTGTTTTGGAAAAGCGGATGTGGGAAAATTTGAATGCCCGGATTATGTATACTGGGTCACGACAGTTGTATGGCGGTTCCTATTACCGTCTTTGCGGCGACTGAACATAATATTCAATTAGTAATTATACTGGAAATTATAATTTTCTTTTTAGTCTTTCTTTGGAACAAATTTTACTATTCTGATGCTTATTATTACATCTATGGGTCCTTTAGTCAGAAATAATCAGAAAAAATGGTAAAGAATTCCGGGTCATAAACCCGTTATTAGTGCCGCCTTGTTAAAAGATACATACATGGCTAAGGATTATGGGTATTTATGGCTCCCACACACTTTGTGTGGTAGGGGAGCCATATTGATTTTGTGCTTTCTGTCTGTCTGTCTGTTTCTCTGCGTGCGTGTCTGTGTCACAAACGATGTCCGATCAATAACTAGAGAATCGTTGGACCTAGGGTCCTCAAACTTGGAAGGATGGTTGATCATGACAAGTAGATGACCCCTATTGATTTTGGGGTCACTAGGTCAAAGGTCAAGGTTGCGGTGACATTGACTATCAAAACGATGTCCGATCAATAACTAGAGAATGGTTGGACCTAGGTTCCTCAAACTTGGAGGGATGGTTGTTCATGACAAGTAGATGACCCCTATTGATTTTGGGGTCACTAGGTCAAAGGTCAAGGTTGCGGTGACATTGACTATCAAAACGATGTCCGATCAATAACTAGAGAATGGTTGGACCTAGGGTCCTCAAACTTGGAAGGATGGTTGGTCATGACCAGTAGATGACCCCTATTGATTTTATTTTTATTTATTTATTTTTTTGTTTAATTTTTTTTTTTTTTTCTTTTTTAATTTTTTTTTAATTTTTTTTTTTAATTTTTTTAATTTTTTTTTTTAATTTTTTTTTTTTAATTTTTGCATAAAACGTTTTAGGGTCGTCCCCTTAAAATAATAGGGTCGATCGGGTTACCTGAACCACACATATTTTTTTATGTGGCCTTACTGATACAGATAGTAGATACAGTCACAGGGATATTGATTATCAAAACGATCTCAGATCAATAGAGGACGGTTGGACCTAGAGTCGTCAATTATGCCTGTTCGGGCTATTGGGGAGCCATACGTTTTTGTCCCATGGACAATAACAATTTCTAGTTAGTATTTATGTCGGTAGGAAAACTGTTGACTTTCGGACAACAGAAACGAACAAAACTTGTGATTAAATGCATTAAAAGTTTGAAATATGTATTTGTTTCGAAATTTATTCATTGTATTTATCAGTCGTGTCAACTCTGCACATAAAAGATGCACTCGGCGTCTCATTGTTTGTACTTTTTCTGGCGATTGATTGCTTTTTCAAGCGGTAAGTTGAAAAGTTGTCGGAAAATTCAGATTTTTCCCCAATAATAAATCACTACAGGTGTGCACTCATGGTTAATTGGATTCTATGCAGAGTAACTCGGAGTGTGAGTGACTCGACAATGGCGTACTTTCGCCGCGTGAATTCGCCGAGTACAAACACCGAATCCGCGTAGATACGCGCTGAACTCTATACGACAAATGTAAATACCTAGTACACTATGTAAATACCTAGTACACTGTAAATACATTGTACACAAATGTAAATACCTTGTACACTATGTAAATACCTAGTACACCATGTAAATACCTTGTACACTAATGTAAATACCTAGTACACTGTAAATACCTAGTACACCATGTAAATACCTTGTACACTAATGTAAATACCTAGTACACTATTTAAACACCTAGTACACTGTGTAAATACCTAGTACACTGTGTAAATACATTGTACACAAATGTAAATACCTTGTACACTGTGTAAATACCTAGTACTATATGTAAATACCTAGTACACTGTGTAAATACCTAGTGCACTATGTAAATACCTAGTACACTATGTAAATACCTAGTACACTATGTGAATACCTAGTACACTATGTAAATATCTAGTTAATTCTGCCATGTTACTTGAGTTTTTTCTGCTGGTTTCAGGCTGTTTTATTGAAGGATGCAATGTGGATACACAAGCGAAAAGTGACAGAGAATCTGAAACCGTTCCACGCCCATCTGGAGCAGCGGTTTGCTGAATGGCTTCAGATGATTGAGAGTGAATATAAGCTCAAGGTTAGTACTGCCTGTGTCATATGTCATTTTGCTTCACGTGCCACCTGCTTCACATGATGTCTGCTTCACATATCACCTGCTTCACAAGTCATCTGCTTCACATGACATTCTGCTTCCCATCTCTGATTTTTGGTCATATGTCATTCTGCATCACGTTGTCTGCTTCACATGAAATCTGCTCTGTGTATGTCAACTGCTTCACATGTCGTGCTCTACATGTCATTTGCTTCACATATCATTTGCTTTTCACGTCAACTGCTGCACATCTCAGCTTTACATGTATACTTCACATGTCATTTGCTCTTAATGTCATTTTCTTCATATGTCTGCTCAAAATGTCATTTGCTTCACATGTCATTTTCTCTAAATGTCGTCTTCATATGTCTGCACATTATGTCATCTGCTTCACGTGTCATTTGTTCTACATGTCATTTTCTTCACATGTCTGCTCTGCATGTCTCATCTGCTTCTTTTGACATCAACTTCTAATATCATTTGTTGATCTTAACTTGTTAGCTTTAATCACCTGTTCCAAGAGTCATATTTTTATGTCACTTCGGCAGGCGGTCAGTAAATTTTGTGTGATACGGAATAACACAGAAGACTTGTTACTTTTTAAGGGGAAGATTTGTCATAGATTTAGTGAGCAAACGAACACAACCATCATGCCATAACATCATATTTTAATATCAGAATGTAACATGTAACATTTCTCTGATTAATCTTGGGGTGTTACGTTACAATCTACTATATCTCTGCACATCCTTTTTGCATGTTTTGTAAATATTGTCTTGTATACATAATAAAGTTCATAATTTACAGTGAGGTATACTATTTTCAGTTTTTTATCTCTACTGGCCAAGGGCCAGCAGAGCTTATGGGATGGTGTGTTGTCTGTCGGCCGTCGTCTGTCGTCTGTCTCGTCTGTCTGTCTGTCGTCTGTCTGTCGTCCGTTAACTTTTCTTCAAACGACTTCTCCTCAGAAACCGCTTGGCTAATTTTGACCAAACTTCACATGGATGATCCTTAGATGAATGCTTTTTAGATTTGTTAAAATTAGGTCAGCGCTACATCCAAGATGGCTTCCTTTACCATATATGGTCGAAACCTTAAAAAAAAATCTTCTCCAGAACCGCTGGACAGATTTCAACAGTTTTTCTTTTAAAATGATCGCCAACGCCTAGACTATCAAGTTTGTTCAAATAAAGTCCCCGGGGTCAAAAATGGCCGTGCCCCGGGGGTCCAAAATTTGTATATTGAGGTTTTGCATGTTTTTCATATAGACATATAGGAAAAACTTTAAAAAATCTTCTCTGAAACCACAAGGCGCAGAGCTCTCATGCTCATGTATTACATGTAGCATCAGCTTATAGTCCTCTACTAAGTTTGTTCAAATGGTGACCATGGGGTCAAATTTGTCCCCGCCACGGGGGTCACAGTTTTACATAGACTTTTATAGGATTTTTGTTTAAAAATCTTCTTCTCGGAAACTACAACAGCCAGAGGTTTGATATTTTGCATTTACTATCAGCTTATGGTCCTTTACCAAGTTTGTTCAAATGGTGACCCTCGGGTCACATTTGGCCCCGCCTCAAGGGTCACATGTTTTACATAGACATGTATAGGGAAAAACTTAAAAAATCTTCTTCTCTGAAACTGCAAGAGCCAGAGGTTTAATATTTTGCATTTGCTATAAGCTTGTGGTCCTCTACCAAGTTTGTTCAAATGGTGACCCAGGGGTCACATTTGGCTCCACCCCGGGGGTCACAGTTTTACATAGGCTTGTATAGGGAAAAACTGAAAAAATTCTTCTTCTCTGGAACCACATGGCACAGAGCTCTCATGTATTACATGTAGCATCAGCTTATGGTCCTCTACTAAGTTTGTTCAAATGGTGACCCTGGGGTCAAATTTGTCTCCGCCCCGAGAGTCACAGCTTTACATAGACTTATATAGGATTTTTTTTTTAAAAATCTTCTTCTCGGAAACTACAAGAGCCAGAGGTTTGATATTTTACATTTATTATAAGCTTATGGTCCTTTACCAAGTTTGTTCAAATAGTGACCCTGGGCTCACATTTGGCCCCGCCCCAAGGGTCACATGTTTTACATAGACATGTATAGGGAAAACTTCTCTGAAACTGCAAGAGCCAGAGGTTTAATATTTTGCTGTAGCTATAAGCTTATGGCCCTTTACCAATTTTGTTCAAATGGTGACCCCGGGGTCACATCTGGCCCCGCCCCGGGGGTCACAGTTTTGTCAATGAAAGCTTGGTCAAGTTCGAAAACCAGCCAGATCGGACCAGTAACAGCAGAGTTGTGACCCTTGATTTTGTTAAAAATGCTAATATTTGCCTCGTCATACGATAGGGCCTTCATTTTGCCCAACTTTACCAGATTTTCTGACTTTCTTTTTTATATTATTTTTTCATTTTTTAAATTTTCATTTTTTTAGATCACCTGAGCCGAAGGCTCAAGGTGATCTATTGGGATCACTCTGCGTCCGTCGTCCGTCGTCCGTCCGTCGTCCGTCCGTCCGTCGTCGTCGTCGTCGTTAACTTTTCTTCAAACGACTTCTCCTCAGAAACCGCTTGGCTAATTTTGACTGAACTTCACATGGATGATCCTTAGTTGAATGCTTTTTAGATTTGTTAAAATTAGGTCAGCGCGACATCCAAGATGGCCGCCATTGCCATATATGGTCGAAACCTTAAAAAATCTTCTTCTCAAGAACCGCAGGACAGATTTCAACAGTTTTTCTTTTAAAATGATCGCCAACGCCTACACTATCAAATTTGTTCAAATAAAGTCCTCGGGGTCAAAAATGGCCGTGCCCCGGGGATCCAAAGTTTGTATATTGAGATTTTGCATGTTTTTCATATAGACATATAGGAAAAAACTTTAAAAAATCTTCTTCTCTGAAACCACAAGGCACAGAGCTCTCATGTATTACATGTAGCATCAGCTTATGGTCCTCTACTAAGTTTGTTCAAATGGTGACCCTGGGGTCAAATTTGTCCCCGCCCCGAGGGGTCACAGTTTTACATAGACTTATATAGGAAAACAAAATAAAAATCTTCTCGGAAATTACAAGAGCCAGAGGTTTAATGTTTTGCATTTACTATAAGTATATGGTCCTTGAGCAAGTTTGTTCAAATGGTGACCCCCGGGTCACATTTGACCCCTCCCCAAGGATCACATGTTTTGCATAGACATGTATAGGGAAAAACTTAAAAAATCTTCTTCTCTGAAACTGCAAGAGCCAGAGGTTTAATATTTTGCATTTGCTATAAGCTTATGGTCCTCTACCAATTTTGTTCAAATGGTGACCCAGGGGTCACATTTGGCCCCACCCCGGGGGTCACAGTTTTACATAGGCTTGTATAGGCAAAAACTGAAAAAAATCTTCTTCTCTGAAACTACAAGAGCCAGAGGTTTAATATTTTGCATTTACTATAAGATTATAGTCCTTTACCAGGTTTGTTGAAATGATGACCCTGGGGTCACATTTGGCCCCGCCCTGGTGGTCACAGTTTTACATAGACTTGTATAGGGAAAAACTTAAAAAATCTTCTTCTCTGAAACTACAAGAGCCAGAGGTTTAATATTTTGCATTTACTATAAGATTATAGTCCTTTACCAGGTTTGTCACATTTGGCCCCGCCCTGGTGGTCACAGTTTTACATAGACTTGTATAGCGAAAAACTTAAAAAATCTTCTTCTCTGAAACTACAAGAGCCAGAGGTTTAAAATTTTGCATTTACTATAAGATTATGGTCCTTTACCAAGTTTGTTCTAATGGTGACACTGGGGTTACATTTGGCCCTGCCGCAGGGGTCAAAGGTTTTACATAGACTTGTATAGGGAAAAACTTAAAAAATCTTCTTCTCCGAAACTGCTTGAGCCAGATGTTCAATATTTTGCATTTTCTACAAGCTTATGATCCTTTACCCAGTTTGTTCAAATGGTGACCCTGGTGTCAAATTTGGCCCCACCCCGGGGATCACAGTTTTACATAGATTTATATAGGACATTTTTTAAAAATCTTCTTCTCTGAAAGTACAAGAGCCAGAGGTTTAATATTTTGCAGTTACTATAAGATTATGGTCCTTTACCAAGTTTGTTCAAATGGTGACCCTGGGGTCACATTTGGCCCCGCCCCCGCGATCACAGTTTTACATAGACTTGTATAGGGAAAAATTAAAAAAATCTTCTTCTCTGAAACTGCAAGAGCCAGAGGTTTAATATTTTGCAATTACTATGCGCTTATGGTCCTTTACCAAGTTTATTAAACTGGTGACCCAGGGTCACATTTGGCTCTGCCCCAGGGGTCATATGTTTTACATAGACTTGTATAGGGAAAAACTTAAAAAATCTTCTCTTTCTGAAACCACAAGGCACACAGCTCTCCTATATTACATGTAGCCCTTGGGTCACATTTGGCCATGCCCCAGAGGTTACACCTTCATTTTGTCTTTGATCTTTACCAAACTTTGTCAGTGTCTTTATATCAATGTTGGTAAACAACAGAGGCCACATTTCTCGGACAATCTTAACCATACTTGCACAGATTGTATATGATCATAAGATTTCGAAGAAGTTCGATAATGGACAATTACTCAGGTGATCGATATAGGGCCCTCTTGTTTATATTTTGTTTGAATTTTTGTTATTTTTTTTTTATATATACAGTCGAACCTCGATAGCTCGAACACCGGTGATTCGAATACCATCGGTAACTCGAACACATTTTCCGGTACCGACACAACTCCTATATAATTTAATGTAATTTAACCTCGATTATTCGAATATTATTTCTAGAATACCCCGGCTCACTCCCGGCTCACTCGAATACTTTTTACAGTCCGAAGATCCATTTTTGTGTGAATTTAAACCTCGTTTAATAGAAGGTGATGATCCGTTGCCATGCGACGTCGGCCATATTAATTGTAATCGACGCGTTGTTTGTAGTAAGTTCGATCATAGTGCGAAAACAGATAAAGTTGGTTGTTAAAGTGCAAACATTTATGAGATAATAGTCGAAAACAACAAGCATTAGAAGCACTTCAATCTTACCTGGAGGGATGTGAAAATACTGCACACTTACTCAGTGGACTATATCGCATACACGACAAAGTTGTGAAAGATGAAATGATGAAGTCGTGTACAAAGCAATCACTCATTACAATTTTTTTTTGAAATAAAACAACACTATAAACAAAAACGTATGTGTATTAAGATATTTCAACAGTGAAGTATGTGCTACGCTATTGTCTATTCTATTCAATTTTATGTACCGAAACCAGTCTTACCTTGTTATTCGGACTTACGGAATGTATGTTAAAATCTATTAGTGTGATATTTCTTTAAATAAATGATTAAACAAACACATTATTGCAGTTTTCCTTGTTTTTTCAGTGTAACAATTACATGTTATATATCCGTTATGAGGTTTAAACAAACCTGCATGAACATAAAAAAACATACCGAGAACAATACATCACGTACACAAGTAACACTATTTGTTTCGGGTGGTACACAAATTCGGATATATATTTTGGTTTTACCGTTAGCTCGATGCCTTGAAGCCACTGATAGCTGGAATATATTCCTATGGTCCCGCTGACTTCGAGCTATTGAGGTTCAACTGTATATATTTTTAGCTCGAATATATTCCTATGGTCCAGCTGACTTCGAGCTCTCGAGGTTCGACTATATATATTATTTTTTTTATTGAATGTTTTTTTTTTTGAATTTTTTATTTATTTTGTTTTAATTTTTTTTTTTTGTTTTTTTTTGATTTTTTTTTTGTTTTTTTATGATTTTTGAATTTTTTTTTTGATTTTTGTTTAAAAAAAAGTAAAATTTAAAAAAAAAATAAAAAATAAAAAAAAAAATTGATTTTTGATTTTATTTGAATTTTTTTTGATTTTTTTTGAATTTTTTTTGATTTTTTTTGAATTTTTTTGAATTTTTTTGATTTTTTATTGATTTTTATTGATTTTTTTTTTGAATTCTCTTTGTTTAACGGTAGGGCCTTCATTTTTCATCTGATCTCTACCAGATTCTTAATTTATGGCCCTTGATTTAGTTAAAAAGCTGTATTTTGCCCAAAACTTTAAAAAAAAACACGTAAATGGCAGTCTCTCGCTTCATTGATATTATAAGAGCCATGTTAGCCAGTAGAGCATCCACAGGCCTTCTTGGGCCTCTTGTTTTGTGGCTTAAATTAAGACCCATCTGAATATTACCGCTATATATCGACAGGTTATAGACAAGACGTCGTCTTCCAGCACACTGAAGCGGTTCCAGTCCATGTCGGTGGTCAGTCTGGACAGGATAAGTAACATGTTCCCGGCCAGTCCCACTCAGGGGTGAGTGAATATTGCCAACACTCCAACTTCCATATAATTATCTAGACATTGTCCCACTCAGGGGTGAAGCTATATAAAATACACCAGTTGTCTACGTATTTGGACAATGTTTTAATGAAACATACTAAAAAAAAAGATTTTTTTTTGTATTATGCCCATGTTTTGTTATATTCAGTTACCTAGTAAAATAATAAACATCTGTTCTAACAAATAAAATGATTCAGAAAGAACTCCTCATGAAATATAATGACCTAATGGTATGTGATAAACACATTTTATTATACCTCGCACAAAATGCCCATGCTAAATCCCCAAAGACAGCAATGTGTAATTTCTTAATATCTGACACAATGGTGATATTGCAGGGTGATAGTAAATTGTTGGGTGATAAAAAATTATCACGTGTAGCTTTGGTGTGCACTGTTTCGGTGAGGTCAGCGGCACAGTATGGTGAAATTGCGATTTTTAACTCAGCATAACTTCAACAGTACTTTACCGATTTCAATAAACTACAATTCATTTTCTTAGTTAAGTTATTTCCAATCTAATGATATGACTTCCGTTGCAACTTTTTGAAAAATAAAAAATAAAATCTGTAAAAAAGTGAAATTTGTACTGAAAATAAATCTTATTGTGGCCCGAGGGGATTTCATAATAATTCGCCTTGGGCGATAATCATATCCTCAGGGTGAACATTCTTACTATCGCCCTCTCATAAATGTGATATTTATATAATGCCATATATATATATGCTTTCATTAGAACAAACTCCTTATGAAATATAATGATTTAACAGTTTGTTATAAACACATTATGCCATATGTATGCTTTCTCTCCCTTGACTACCACCAGGAGGCGCTCATTGTTAATCAGAAGGTATATCGCTACACTACACGCACTGTGTTTGTACACATTTGTACGCTGTCTTCGTTTGTACTGTGATAACTTCTGTTTTTCTCACTTCCCTGACTGTCACATTTATGCAGTTGTCATACCCTTTGTGTGAGGCTAATCATGTAGATTTCATTGATGACATGTTGGTTTGGTGCTTTGGTATCAATTAAACTTGTTTCATTCATTAAAATCCTTACATTTGACTGCTTTCCACTGTTATGGATCTGGCCGCAAAATTGTACATTTTGAATAAGTTGACGCAAATATTCACAGTTTTTGATAAATCGTAATCAGTTAGATGTTTGATTTTTTTATTGTTGCAGATCCACTGTCAAAATGTTCAAACATCTGAGAAACTGAATTAAGAGTAATTCTTTCAGAGAAATAGATGCCTAAAGTCTTTAAACTTTTTCTGTATCCTGTTCGCAGTATGTATATTTATATAACCTCCACAACATGTTATTGGTAAATATGATACATGTCTGTGAATAAAAACTATAAATAGTTCTGAGGGTACTGTAACTCGGAGACGACTAATATGTGACCTGATATACTGTTAAAGAAACTAACCCACCAAGTAACGACAAAATTACAATACAAAACTACAATACAAAATTACAATACAAAACTACAATACAAAACCATTTATCCAAACTTTATTATTCTCTGTTCGGGTCATATACTAATGTTTATGTGCCAATTAAAAGTATAGGTTTATTCACGGGCTAAAATACCCCTTATTAAAATATGCGTAAAATGAATTTGATGTTCTAGTTTTGGGGTTTGGCCTGGCTGGTTAAAGGTGTTTATGTTCGTGTGTACAGTTTGGATTCTCAAAATATGGAAGTTATATATACACCTCATTATCAGTAGGTTTAGAAACGGTGTACATCTGTTGTAAAAATTTTCTGTTGATGTTGGAATAGGGACTTTGATTTATAAAAAAGGACACTGTGAAGAAGTCTTAACCATAACACACGTTGGGACATTATGTGTAATTGAGTCCTAATGAATTGTGCAACAATTTGAATATTTTTAAATGAAACTATACAGTATAAATTACTATTACACCTTTATCAACAGGTATATCTAGTCATTGTTACCCTAATTTATATCATGTAGGTTAAATATATAAAATAAAAAAGGTGGTACACTTTAGGTCACTTATTTGAATAAAAAAAAGTAATTGAACAACAAAAAAGACAAATCCAAAATAATAATTGCTTTATGAAACCGTTTATTTAAAAACATGCACAGCAATCACTTGTCATGATTGTGTAAATTTCGTGCTAAAAATAGTAACAGGAGTAGATACCACCAACTGACTGTTCAAAAGTCTGCATTACATTGTGTCTGTGGTCATGTGATGGCAGTTGTACCAATCAGAGAAAAGGAATTGTGTCACTTTATTATGTTATAGGTTTTGTGTATTTTGATAAAGGCTTAACATTATGACTAGATATAGGTGTAAATGTAATATCGTGATAGTTTCAAGTAAAATCCATCAGGCATTGGTGAGTTCTGCTTTTATAATTTTATCGTGATCACATTGAAGGGGACATAATCCACAAATCATTTTCATTATCATTTCCACTATAATGTGTTTATATTTGTGGTGATTTTTTTGAGTGTTCGTGTGATTTCAATTTTTGTTTTTACAATTGTGTAATTATCTTTAAAATTATTTTTGTGTATTTAAATTGACATTATGGAGTTAAACTTAAATCAGACATTATATTGTCAATATTGTTAAACAAAAGTATTGACTAAATAAAGAGTGGGATGGACCGATTTCATTTTTAGCTCAACTTATCAAGATTTGAAAATTGACTCTCCATAGCTAATCTGGCTATTAAAAGCCAATTGATTTCTTGTCAGTAGAGCGCTTCAAGGTCATGACCCCTTTTTTTTAGACATAAAATTCAATAACTATTTAGTTGTTCAAGTGTTCAAGTTATATTATTATTACCTTGTGTTTCACACCTGTTGTTAAATCTCTGCTATGTAAATAAAAAGGGCGGCATATAGTAGTCAGTCAGTCCGCCCGTCCGTACAATCGTGTCCGGTCAATAACTCGGACATTCCTGGGAATTTTCAAATAACTTGGCACAAGTGCTCATCACAACAAGAAGACTTGTTGCATGCAAAATCCAGGTCCGTGACTCCAAGGTCAAGGTCACACTTAGAGGTCAAAGGTCAAAAAGAAGTGCTTTTGTGTCTGGTTAATAACTCTGACATTCGTGGACGGATTTTCAAATAACTTGGCACAAGTGCTCACCACAACACGACAATGTGTCACGCGCAAAATCCAGGTCCGTGGCTCCAAGGTCAAGGTCACACTTAGAGGTCAAAGGTCAAAACCACTTCGGGGGCATTTGTCACAGTGACATTTCTTGTTTTTAATATACAATTTCAGCTGTTTTTTTCTGTTTTTGCTGGGACTCGGAAAATAGTCCTATGAAGTTAAACAATTTCCTACCACTAAATAGATGTTCATAGACCTTTCAGGACAAGAAATGTTTCCGAGGGACAGGTGGGGATGAGAACCTAATTGTTTTACTCTAGACCTTAAATTACATGTTGTTGCATTGACAGAGCTGGAGGTGGAAGTATGAACAGCGTGTACGCGACCCCGCCGACAAACGTCAACAATACCTCATCGGGAAAGACAAACTCCAACAGCCGCAGCCAGTCAGTGTGGTTGAAGGCAGAAAAGGGAGATAAAACCACTCCGACAAAGGGAATGCAATCCAAGGTTAATCGAAAATTCATTAAACGGGCGTCTCAGATTAGTACGGCCAGTAGTTCAGACTCACCCGATTCTAACCGGAACTCGCTTGAAAACCCCATTGAGTTGAATGAACAGGCATGTATTGTGGTTTTTGTTTGGTTGCTAATCTTAATCATTGTGTTTTGTTTTGTCATTGAGTGTATTTGACTCGCTTTTTTTTTTTTCTTTTTCTTTTACTTTTTCGTTGGGCAAGTTTTCTGTTTTGACTGGCACAATTTACTGTTACGTTAAGTACCAGTACTTACTTCACACAGTCAAAAATGCATTATCTCTGTTAAGCACAAGAAAACAACTGACCAGTCAAACCAATTTAAAGAAGTGATAGAGATGTTGCGAGTGAATTGTTTTTTAAGGTCTGATTGGATGATACAAAAGAGGGAGAAAATCATAAAAAAGAACAGCAAGTTGCTCAACAGAAAAATGGCAGTCGAATATGCTTACATGTTTTGTTTTGTTTTATTTGTTTTATGGATGCACTCATTTGTGGTTGGATTGACAGAAACAGAAGCCATAAATGTAATCTCAAAGGAATCTTTATTTGGTTTTCATTTCATATCAGTTTTATAATTATAAATCATGTTACGTAAATGTGATTAAAAAAGCACCATTAGAAAAAGCTAGTGTTCGATAAAATTGCATTTTGTTTTGGTAAAAATTATTACGTGACCTTGACTTACAAATTAGGTTGTTGTATTTGTAATTGAAATTGATATAGCTGAAACTGTGTCAATTGACCCTCCCATACCCGCCATCCCCGACCCCATCCATCTATCTCTCTCACTGCCAAATAATGATTGAGTGCATCCACAAGGATAACCTTGAAACTGTTGTAACTGTACATAAATGTATAGAGGATATTTGTTTGCTCTGAGTGAATTTAGGATTTATTTTCATCGAGAAGTGAGAAAACTTATATCTAGCTTGAGTGAAAATATTTTAGTTTTCTCTCTTTGAGATGAAAATAAATCCTATATTCACCACAAACCAACAAATATTCTATTTTTTATATACTCACAGTCTTGAAACGTATGCAGAAAAACATAATGCGCCAAAACAATGATGTCAATAACATCAACAACGTAATCAATGTCGACAGTTGCATGATGTCATTTTGAGTAAAAATATGTTACATTTTCACATGTGAAATATAAACCATGAGAATATAAGGTTTTATTTTAATCATAAAATCCACTATTTCA
Source organism: Cyrtodaria siliqua (assembly GCA_037043455.1). Lineage (NCBI taxonomy): Eukaryota > Metazoa > Mollusca > Bivalvia > Adapedonta > Hiatellidae > Cyrtodaria > Cyrtodaria siliqua. The sequence continues at coordinate 91,449 of JAWPHD010003531.1, read as the reverse complement.
CTGGAAAGTATATAATGAAGAACAAGATACAGCAGTTTCACATTTAATCCTCGAAATTTACTCCACCTTTTAGTCTCACCCAGGCTTTTATGAGACTTTGTATGCAAAGTTCAGTGTTTTCTTTCCTTATATATGTGGTACCGAAAAATGGTACCATTTCCAATGGCAAAAAGTATGTTTTTTTCCCAATTGGAGTGAAAAAACAACAACTTTTTTTCTTCTTTTTTTTTAATATTTCAAGTGCTTTATTTAAAGAGAAGAAGTGGGGAACTATGTTCTTTTAGGATAGGGTAATGAAATACTACAAGAGAATGTATACACGGTAATGTGTTTGCAATGTACATATACATGTATTTAAGCATACAATATTGCTTTTGTTTGATAGTGAAAAATTCCCAAATTAAGGAAAAACGCCACAAATTTTCCCAATTGAATGGGTACCGGTACCATTCTCAAAAGGTCGAAAAATATCGCTGGTTCATCGTGCTATCAGTGGCATAGCTGTGTCTGAAATGATGTGTAGTAGGCTGAGCGGATTGAGCGCTGGTGGGGCTCGGGGACATGCTCTCCAAATTTTCTTTTTTTAAAAAGCAGAATTTGGTTGTTCAAGATAACCTCTCACGGTGCATCTACGTGATACGGGCAAAGCCCGACTATAGGTAAACTCACTAACTAACACAACTAATTTTCATAATGTGTCCAACTTCAATTTCATCTCCAATGTAATGGCGGTAATTACCGAATGCATCTGTATGTTTGAGACTACCACTCACAATGCATCGACTACCTCTCGCAATGCATCTGGCTGATTGAGATTACCTCTCACAATGCATCTGTATGATTGAGACTACCTCTTACAATGCATGTGGGTGATTGAGACTTACTCTCACAATGCATGTGGGTGATTGAGACTACCTCTCACACAATGCATCTGAATGATTGAGACTTCCTCTCACAATGCATCTGGGTGATTGAGACTACCTCTCACAATGCATCTGGATGTTTGAGACTACCTCCCACAATGCATCTGGATGATTGAGACTCACTCTCACAATGCATCTGGATGATTGAGACTACCTCTCACAATGCATCTTGTTGACTGAGACTACCTCTGACAATGCTTTTGTATGCTAATTAATTAAAAATAACATCACATTGATTTTCAGCTATTACGGCCATGGTTAAAATATCTTGCAATTTCTCTGTTTTCACATCTACAAAAGTTAACAATGTTCTGTGTCGGGTTTATCAATTCAGTCCCGACTAGGTATAGTCTAGTTGGCGTGAGTTGGTCTGAGTAACTTACAATATTGCATTAGGATAAAAAGAATGGGGTCATTGATCGATACCATCAAGAGACTAGACTTATTGGCAAGGGTTTAGATTGGGGTGGGGAAGAGACTAGACTTATTGGCAAGGGTTTAGATTGGGGTGGGGGGTATGGAAGTGAGAAAAAACAAAGAAAACCATCTAGAAAGTCACCAAAAACTAGGAATTGGGTAAAAATAGGACTACACTCCTATCTCATCCCGCCATATATATATTTATTGCCAGGGTAGCATTCACAGAATTCATTTTACAATAGGGTAAAGTGATCGCAAGTCAGACACCCTTTGTAAAGAATGACACAGATATTCGACTTCAAATGTTACAAATCAAATCAGGCAAAATCGTCTGACTCAATATCGTGTCCGACTAAAGATCACTTTACCCTATCATTTTATGAGTCACTCCATGTTATAGTTCAATTAAACTAAATTTTAATCTTCACCTTGCTTGTTACAGTACTTGTATTTTTATCTTTTTTGTTGCTGACCTTAAAGGGACATGCGGCAATCTTGCAATATTTAAAAGGCATTAAAGTAAACAGTATTACCTCAGAGGAAACAACGGCAATCTTGATTTATTTCACGCAGAATGATTTGGATTGCAAGCACCTTTCCATGAAGTTTTTAGTCAAGATAGAGATGCTATATATTATGCTGTTACAATGAGGTAAAGACTCTACGTCTAAAACCTTCTCACTTCTCACCACTGCGGGTTTAAATCCCACTGGGAGCTCAACTTGTCAAATGAGAAAGTGTCTATTCTTATGGATGGCATGAGATATACAGTACTGGTTCTACCCAGGAAAAAGAGGGTGATATGCCTGCAACACGAAAACATTGACCATCATATATGGCCTAACATGTGCTAAAATGCTGTAAAACACCATTTAAACAAGTCTTACAATGAAATTTTCTCCTCCAAACTAGAGAAACAGTGCTAGTTTTGAGAAAACCATGAAATACTATAATAAAAAAAAACGCTTGTTTAATATGGGGATAAAGGAAATGCAAAAGGTGCAATTGTTTCCAAATGGGTAAAACAGATCTCAACACTGCCGTTTTTCCCTTTAATACTGTTTGAAATATTTAGAACTTTTATGTTTCAGAGCTTTTATTTATGATGTATTATGCTGCAAGTCCGAGCTTTGCTGTTTTGGAAAACATTAATCTTATAATGATGTCCTCTTCGCATCCGTTGTAGAATTTGTAATGACTTGTTGTTTTTTAGGAGGGTGAATAACAACAAACAATCTCCCCATGTAAACAGTTTCTGATGTGTGATTTCTTCATCGAGTTACTTTAAGTTATGCTTCATGTAATTAGGCTTTATCAGGTTACTATTCATCCAACTATTCGTCCAACTATTCGTCCAGCTATTCGTCCAGCTATTCATCCAGCTATTCGTCCAGCTGTTCGTCCAGCTATTCGTCCAATTATTCGTCCAACTATTCGTCCAACTATTCGTCCAACTATTCATCCAACTATTCGTCCAACTATTCATCCAACTATTCATCCAACTATTCGTCCAACTATTCATCCAACTATTCGTCCAACTATTCATCCAACTATTCGTCCAACTATTCATCCAACTATTCATCCAACTATTCGTCCAACTATTCATCCAAATATTCGTCCAACTATTCATCCAACTATTCCTCCAACTATTCGCTATTCATCCAACTATTCATCCAACTATTCATCCAACTATTTGTCCAACTATTCATCCAACTATTCGTCCAACTATTCGTCCAGCTATTCATCCTTCATCCAACTATTCGTCCAACTATTCATCCAACTATTCATCCTTCATCCAACTATTCGTCCAACTATTCATCCAACTATTCATCCAACTATTCATCCAACTATTCATCCAACTATTCATCTAACTATTCATCCAACTATTCGTCCGACTATTCGTCCAGCTATTCATCCTTCATCCAACTATTCGTCCAACTATTCATCCAACTATTCATCCAACTATTTGTCCAACTATTCATCCAACTTTTCGTCCAACTATTCGTCCAGCTATTCATCCTTCATCCAACTATTCGTCCAACTATTCGTCCAACTATTCATCCAACTATTCATCCAACTATTCGTCCTTCATCCAACTATTCATCCAACTATTCGTCCAACTATTCATCCTTCATCCAACTATTCATCCAACTATTCGTCCAACTATTCATCCAACTATTCGTCCTTCATCCAACTATTCGTCCTTCATCCAACTATTCATCCAACTATTCTTCCAGCTATTCATCCTTCATCCAACTATTCGTCCAACTATTTGTCCAACTATTCATCCAACTATTCGTCCATATATTCGTCCAACTATTCATCCAACTATTCGTCCAACTATTCATCCAACTATTCGTCCAACTATTCGTCCAGCTATTCATCCAACTATTCGTCCAACTATTCGTCCAGCTATTCATCCTTCATCCAACTATTCGTCCAACTATTCATCCTCCATCCAACTATTCATCCAACTATTCATCCAACTATTCATCCAACTATTCGTCCAGCTATTCGTCCAACTATTCATCCAACTATTCGTCCAGCTATTCATCCTTCATCCAACTTTTCGTCCAACTATTCATCCTTCATCCAACTATTCATCCAACTATTCGTCCAGCTATTCGTCCAACTATTCATCCAACTATTCATCCAACTATTCGTCCAGCTATTCATCCTTCATCCAACTATTCATCCAACTATTCATCCAACTATTCATCCAACTATTCGTCCAACTATTCGTCCAGCTATTCATCCAACTATTCGTCCAGCTATTCATCCTTCATCCAACTATTCATCCAACTATTCATCCAACTATTCGTCCAACTATTCGTCCAACTATTCGTCCAACTATTCATCCAACTATTCGTCCAACTATTCGTCCAGCTATTCGTCCAACTATTCGTCCAACTATTCGTCCAACTATTTGTCCAACTATTCATCCAACTATTTGTCCAACTACTCATCAAAAATTCATCCAACTATTCATCCAACTATTCGTCCAACTATTCGTCCAACTATTCATCCAACTATTCGTCCAACTATTCGTCCAGCTATTCATCCTTCATCCAACTATTCGTCCAACTATTTGTCCAACTATTGATCCAACTATTCGTCCAACTATTCATCCAACTATTCGTTCAACTATTCGTCCAACTATTCGTCCAACTATTCATCCAACTATTCACTATTCATCCAACTATTCATCCAACTATTCGTCCAACTATTCATCCAACTATTTGTCCAACTATTCGTCCAGCTATTCATTCATCCAACTATTCGTCGTCCAACTATTCATCCAACTATTCGTCCAACTATTCGTCCAACTATTCGTCCAACTATTCGTTCAACTATTCATCCAACTATTCGTCCAACTATTCGTCCAACTATTCATCCAACTATTCATCCTTCATCCAACTATTCATCCAACTATTCGTCCAACTAGTCACTATTCATCCAACTATTCATCCAACTATTCATCCTTCATCCAACTATTCATCCAACTATTCATCCTTCATCCAACTATTCATCCAACTATTCATCTAACTATTCGTCCAACTATTCATCCAACTATTCGTCCAACTATTCATCCTTCATCCAACTATTCGTCCAACTATTCGTCCAACTATTCATCCAACTATTCATCCAACTATTCGTCCAACTATTCATCCAACTATTCGTCCAACTATTCGTCCAGCTATTCATCCTTCATCCAACTATTCGTCCAACTATTCATCCAACTAATCATCCAACTATTCGTCCAACTATTCATCCAACTATTCATCCAACTATTCATCCTTCATCCAACTATTCGTCCAACTATTCATCCAACTATTCATCCAACTATTCATCCAACTATTCATCCAACTATTCGTCCAGCTATTCATCCTTCATCCAACTATTCGTCCAACTATTCATCCAACTATTCGTCCAACTATTCGTCCTTCATCCAACTATTCGTCCAACTATTCGTCCAACTATTCATCCAACTATTCATCCAACTATTCGTCCAGCTATTCATCCTTCATCCATCTATTCATCCAACTATTCGTCCAACTATTCATCCAACTATTCGTCCTTCATCCAACTATTCATCCAACTATTCGTCCAACTATTCATCCTTCATCCAACTATTCATCCAACTATTCATCCAACTTTTCGTCCAACTATTCATCCAACTATTCGTCCAGCTATTCGTCCTTCATCCAACTATTCGTCCAACTATTCGTCCAACTATTCATCCAACTATTCGTCCAACTATTCATCCAACTATTCGTCCAACTATTCATCCAACTATTCTTCCAGCTATTCATCCTTCATCCAACTATTCGTCCAACTATTCGTCCAACTATTCGTCCAGCTATTCGTCCAGCTATTCGTCCAACTAATCGTCCAGCTATTCATCCTTCATCCAACTATTCGTCCAACTATTCATCCTTCATCCAACTATTCATCCAACTATTCGTCCAACTATTCGTCCAACTATTCGTCCAACTATTCATCCATCTATTTGTCCAACTATTCGTACAGCTATTCGTCCAACTTTTCATCCAACTATTCGTCCAGCTATTCATCCTTCATCCAACTATTCGTCCAGCTATTCGTCCAACTATTCATCCAACTATTCATCCAACTATTCGTCCAACTATTTGTCCAGCTATTCATCCTTCATCCAACTATTCATCCAACTATTTGTCCAACTATTCATCCAACTATTCGTCCAACTATTCGTCCAGCTATTCATCCAACTATTCATCCAACTATTCGTCCAACTATTCATCCAACTATTCGTCCAGCTATTCATCCAACTATTCGTCCAACTATTCATCCAACTATTCGTCCAACTATTCGTCCAGCTATTCGTCCAACTATTCATCCAGCTATTCGTCCAACTATTCATCCAACTATTCGTCCAGCTATTCGTCCAACTATTCATCCAACTATTCGTCCAGCTATTCATCCTTCATCCAACTATTCGTCCAACTATTCATCCTTCATCCTTCATCCAACTATTCGTCCAGCTATTCGTCCAACTATTCATCCAACTATTCATCCAACTATTCATCCAACTATTCGTCCAGCTATTCATCCTTCATCCAACTATTCATCCAACAATTCATCCAACTATTCATCCAACTATTCATCCAACTATTCGTCCAACTATTCGTCCAGCTATTCGTCCAACTATTCGTCCAACTATTCGTCCAGCTATTCATCCAACTATTCATCCAACTATTCATCCAACTATTCGTCCAACTATTCGTCCAACTATTCGTTCAACTATTCGTCCAGCTATTCATCCAACTATTCATCCAACTATTCGTCCAGCTATTCATCCTTCATCCAACTATTCATCCAACTATTCATCCAACTATTCGTCCAACTATTCATCCAACTATTCGTCCAACTATTCATCCAACTATTCGTCCAACTATTCGTCCAGCTATTCGTCCAACTATTCGTCCAACTATTTGTCCAACTATTTTTCCAACTACTCATCAAACATTCATCCAACTATTCATCCAACTATTCGTCCAACTATTCGTCCAACTATTCATCCAACTATTCGTCCAACTATTCGTCCAGCTATTCATCCTTCATCCAACTATTCGTCCAACTATTTGTCCAACTATTGATCCAACTATTCGTCCAACTATTCATCCAACTATTCGTTCAACTATTCGTCCAACTATTCATCCAACTATTCGTCCAACTATTCATCCAACTATTCACTATTCATCCAACTATTCATCCAACTATTCGTCCAACTATTCATCCAACTATTTGTCCAACTATTCGTCCAGCTATTCATTCATCCAACTATTCGTCGTCCAACTGTTCATCCAACTATTCGTCCAACTATTCGTCCAACTATTCGTCCAACTATTCGTCCAACTATTCGTCCAACTATTCATCCAACTATTCATCCTTCATCCAACTATTCATCCAACTATTCGTCCAACTAGTCACTATTCATCCAACTATTCATCCAACTATTCATCCTTCATCCAACTATTCGTCCAACTATTCATCCAACTATTCGTCCAACTATTCGTCCAGCTATTCATCCTTCATCCAACTATTCGTCCAACTATTTGTCCAACTATTGATCCAACTATTCGTCCAACTATTCATCCAACTATTCGTTCAACTATTCGTCCAACTATTCATCCAACTATTCGTCCAACTATTCATCCAACTATTCACTATTCATCCAACTATTCATCCAACTATTCGTCCAACTATTCATCCAACTATTTGTCCAACTATTCGTCCAGCTATTCATTCATCCAACTATTCGTCGTCCAACTATTCATCCAACTATTCGTCCAACTATTCATCCAACTATTCGTCCAACTATTCGTCCAACTATTCGTCCAACTATTCGTCCAACTATTCGTCCAACTATTCATCCAACTATTCATCCTTCATCCAACTATTCATCCAACTATTCGTCCAACTAGTCACTATTCATCCAACTATTCATCCAACTATTCATCCTTCATCCAACTATTCATCCAACTATTCATCCTTCATCCAACTATTCATCCAACTATTCGTCCAACTATTCATCCAACTATTCGTCCAACTATTCATCCTTCATCCAACTATTCGTCCAACTATTCATCCAACTATTCATCCAACTATTCGTCCAACTATTCATCCAACTATTCGTCCAACTATTCGTCCAGCTATTCATCCTTCATCCAACTATTCGTCCAACTATTCATCCAACTAATCATCCGACTATTCGTCCAATTATTCATCCAACTATTCATCCAACTATTCATCCTTCATCCAACTATTCGTCCAACTATTCATCCAACTATTCATCCAACTATTCATCCAACTATTCGTCCAGCTATTCATCCTTCATCCAACTATTCGTCCAACTATTCATCCAACTATTCATCCAACTATTCGTCCAACTATTCATCCAACTATTCATCCAACTATTCGTCCAGCTATTCATCCTTCATCCAACTATTCGTCCAACTATTCATCCAACTATTCGTCCAACTATTCGTCCAACTATTCGTCCAACTATTCATCCAACTATTCGTCCAACTATTCGTCCAACTATTCATCCAACTATTCGTCCAGCTATTCATCCTTCATCCATCTATTCATCCAACTATTCGTCCAACTATTCATCCAACTATTCGTCCTTCATCCAACTATTCATCCAACTATTCGTCCAACTATTCATCCTTCATCCAACTATTCATCCAACTATTCATCCAACTTTTCGTCCAACTATTCATCCAACTATTCGTCCAGCTATTCGTCCTTCATCCAACTATTCGTCCAACTATTCGTCCAACTATTCATCCAACTATTCGTCCAACTATTCATCCAACTATTCGTCCAACTATTCATCCAACTATTCATCCAGCTATTCATCCAACTATTCTTCCAGCTATTCATCCTTCATCCAACTATTCGTCCAACTATTCGTCCAACTATTCGTCCAACTATTCGTCCAGCTATTCGTCCAACTAATCGTCCAGCTATTCATCCTTCATCCAACTATTCGTCCAACTATTCATCCTTCATCCAACTATTCATCCAACTATTCGTCCAACTATTCGTCCAACTATTCATCCAACTATTCGTACAGCTATTCGTCCAACTTTTCATCCAACTATTCGTCCAGCTATTCATCCTTCATCCAACTATTCGTCCAGCTATTCGTCCAACTATTCATCCAACTATTCATCCAACTATTCGTCCAACCATTTGTCCAGCTATTCATCCTTCATCCAACTATTCATCCAACTATTTGTCCAACTATTCATCCAACTATTCGTCCAACTATTCGTCCAGCTATTCATCCAACTATTCATCCAACTATTCGTCCAACTATTCATCCAACTATTCGTCCAGCTATTCATCCAACTATTCGTCCAACTATTCGTCCAACTATTCATCCAACTATTCGTCCAACTATTCGTCCAGCTATTCGTCCAACTATTCATCCAGCTATTCGTCCAACTATTCATCCAACTATTCGTCCAGCTATTCGTCCTTCATCCAACTATTCATCCAACTATTCATCCAACTATTCGTCCAACTATTCGTCCAACTATTCGTCCAACTATTCATCCAACTATTCGTCCAACTATTCGTCCAGCTATTCGTCCAACTATTCATCCAACTATTCGTCCAACTATTCGTCCAACTATTCGTCCAACTATTCGTCCAACTATTCGTCCAGCTATTCGTCCAACTATTCGTCCAGCTATTCGTTCAACTATTCGTCCAACTATTTGTCCAACTATTCGTCCAATTACTCTTCACATAATAACTCCTCATATAATTATTCTTCAGCCATTCCAATTACTCTTTATCCATTACTATTCACTCAATAACTCTTCATGTATTTACTCTTATACAGTTACTTAACTAAAACCTTTTTTCCTTCCATATCTAATTCTTCATCCTCATCCTCTCCCATATCGCCTGTCACAATATTACCTTTATCAATACATAAACAATGAATATAACAGTACATGAACATATATAACTTCTCTTTAAACAATTAGTCTTTGTCCAATTGCTCCTTACTCTATAATGCCTTTTCCATTTGCTCTTTAAACAATTACTTTTCATACGATTACTCTTTGTCCAGTTACTCTTTGTACAAGTACTCTTTGTCCAATATATATTTACTTGTTTATATACCGTTGACGGGCATTTGTTATTTTACATATATAGTTTATATTACTACCATATCATCCCTTATTTTTTAATAGTTTTATCTTTATATATTTACTTTAATTTTTAATTACTACTTAATTTCTTAATCTTCCGTCGGTTTTTGCGCACAATATGACCTGTTTATGTGTCGACGTGCCGTAAAACACCATTCATTCATTCTTCATACCATTACTTTTCATACAATTACTCTTCATACAAATATTTTCAAATATTATTCAAATAGTCTTTGTGCAATTATTCTCTGTCCAATTAAACTTCATCCAATTACAAGTACTGCCTAACAATGGGCCAGCTTCCATGTCTCATTGTTGATCTTTTCCAGTATCACCAATCACGATATTTCCTTAAGGGATATAATAGAAACATAATCCTTATTATAACTTAAACCAGGATATTTTTCTGACATATAATGTGTTGAGTCCTTACAGATAACCCCGCGACGTCCGCCACGACCCGACCTGGAGAAGGATCGCCGTAACAGCCAGAGACTGAGTGCCCACCAGTTCCAGATACAGCAGACCATCTTACAAGGTTCCCACAGCTCAAGCATGATGAATCTGCCCACCTCCTCAGCCTCCTTTGTCTCACACATCTCCCGAGGCATGTTTTCTATATTCACTGTCCATCCGTCTTGTTTGTCGTCTGCAATCTTTGCTCTTAGTTGGCCTTTTTTAGTTTTTAGATTATACCGCTTAAGCCAGTGCTAGAGTCTGCTACTTTACTCCACGTCAAAAATTTGCTGTCAACGGCAAATACATTACGTAACGGCAAAAACATGCCTACTACGTCACAGACGGCAAATATTTGCTGCCAGCGGCAAACATAGGTATAAATAACGTCATTATGTTACTGACGAGTACAAACTTGTAGGAAACGTCAAGCCTTTATAAACAATGTATCAACCTTCAAAATTGTCTGCTGCATGTCACTCGTGTTAGTGTTTGTTTGTTACCAAGGAATCCCCTTTTCAGTATTTATTGATTTAATTTGAAAGTGACAAATTACCATACCTTAGTTATTTACAGTTACCATTCCTTAGTTATTTACACAGTTACCATTCCTTAGTTATTTACACAGCTTATTTATTTACACAGTTACCATTCCTTAGTTATTTACACTGTCCTGTTTAACTGGGTTGGCAGTAAGGAAAGAGTGAAGTTTGGTGTCATCTAGAAATTGGTTTAAAGATGAATGGCCACCCTTTTTGTAGTATGATCAATTAACAAATTTAACTCTTAAACATCATACAAACATTTCTTGATAGTCCGGGGAGAAACATATCCCGCTACTAAGTTGTATGTAAAAATAAGTATTATTTGCATGACGTAGATGCTACTTTTACCATTGTGTCTGCACAGGGAAATGAGGTAAATCTGAATTGTATAGCTGCACAACTATTGCCAGATAATTGATGATAAATTTACCTGAGGATTAATTTACCTGTTCAAAGTTTTCTGCATCATCAAATAAAATCTTATTCTCGCTTTTCGCAGATATTGCAATGTGTCAATTGTAAATACCTATTGTTGTGTATTGATTTCGATTTAAATAAACATAAACCTGTTCATGAAATAAAACATGGTCGGAGAACTTCAAACCTTCAGCAGCTTTTTTGCCATTAACCATTCCAAGGCAGTACATGTGTTGTCAGCCCTCTGTGTTTGTGATGTGACTTACCTCGCTTCTGTTTATCCCTGTAATTGTTGTTCATCTTGAATATGTATTTTTGGATGATTAAATTTTGAATGCTATATTTCCTGTTTCACTTTTGCAAGAACGTGTTGATTCTTACGAATGGAAGGAGGCATACAATACCGGTTCTACCCAGGAAAAAGTGGGTGATCTGCATCCACCTTTAAAAAAATTGACCTTCATACATAACCGAAAATGTGCTGTAAAATGAACTTACACACCATTCAAACTTGTCGACTTTGCACCTACTTCCATAAAAAAGCTTGATGACTCATCTGCGTTTTGTTGCTGAATCAGCAATATTAATTTAAAATTAATGTGGATTATATTGCTAACAGTTGTACATATAATTCAAATAAAGTGTACTTCTGTCACAAAGCAAGAATTTGTAGCGTTTAAGCATCATATGAATTACTAATAATGATTAATATAACACAACTAGCCGAGTCGTCTAGTTTTCCAGACCAAACTTTTTCGTCAACAGTAATTAAATCCTACGGATAATGGGTCATAGTTTAGTGCATATGCACAGTTAACCCTTAACCCGCTACATATAAATAATGGACTGTTCTTTCTTTGAATTAAGACCATTCCATTTATGTGACAAAGGGGTGTTTTGGGGAAATGACTGGTTTACAATGGACGCAAAGACTAATATAGTCGTGCTAAAGTAGCGGGTTAAGGGTTCTAAAACGAATGATGGTTGTATTGGTATTTGAATTGACACCCATAATGCTTCCTGATTGATTCCAGTCTCTTTAAAGTAGAGACATCACAAACATACAAGGGTTGACATTAGGAGTACCGCCTTGGAACTGTCACTGAGAAAAGGGGTCAATAAAGTGCATGCACTTTTCAAAAATATTTTAGATCAGTTCAGATATTTTGTGATTATTTGTCACATTTTGCCATATTTACCAGAGTTATGCCACTTTTGCCAGAGTTATGCCACTTTTGCCAGAGTTATGCCACTTTTGCCAGAGTTATGCCACTTTTGCCAGAGTTATGCCACTTTTGCCACTAGCCATAATTTATGTGCTCCATAAGTTAAAGGAATGGTAAAGAATTTTGAGAAAATATGTGCTTGATTGTAGCTTTGTACTATTAAAGGGACACATGACAATCTTGCTTTAATTTCACCCAAAATTGATGCTTGAAAATGTTTAAAAAAGACCAAGATTTCCATGTGTCACTTTAAACTATAATCCTTAAGGTCCTCTTGAGTCATCTTAAAATATAATTTGTCAATGAATGTATTTTAAAACGGTTTCTTACATTATGTTATGTAAAACCTATTGTGCCCTTTGCTCTGAATTTGGCTAGTCCCAGTTGACTACAACTAGTCCCAGTTGACTACAACTACATGTAAGTTCCCATGTAATATATGCACTTTCTTCCATTGCTTTCAACCAATTAAATATTTGTCCCTATATATAGCCTACTCTTAATTGTTATAGGAATAAATTTAACGAGTAGAACAACCTGAGGCCCAAGAGGGCCTCTTGTTATATATAGTTGCATTTGTGCTAGTCGTTTTCTTTCTTATTTTATGCTGTAGCCTTTAACTCAATTAAGTATAAAATATATATTTATGTTAACATTAAATTGTAAGCCAATAAAAGCAGAGATTTAGGCTATCAGATGTTTAAGATTGCGATAAGCAGCAATTTTCTTTATCGGATCTCACATAATGTCATTTGATCTTGCATAATATAGAAGTCGTCATTGGATCACGCATAATAAAAAAGTCATTATTGGATATTGCATAATAAAAAATGTCGTTATTGGATGTCACCTAATATAAAAGTTGCATAATATAAAAGTCATTATTGGATCTTGCATAATATAAAAGTCATTATTGGATCTTGCATAATATAGAAGTCATTATTGGATATCGCATAACAAAAAATGTCATTATTGGATATCACCTAATATAAAAGACATCGTTGGATCTCGCATAATATAGAAGTCATTATTGGATATCGCATAATAAAAAATGTCATTATTGGATGTCACCTAATATAAAAGTCGTTATTGGATCTTGCATAATATAAGAGTAATTTAAAGTACAGTTAAAATATCAGTACAGAAACATAACTTGCTCACAGTCTTGCTCACAGTTTCATGAAATCTGTGTCATTTAAATGTAATTCTTATTTCCTATACAGAGAACGGAGACACAGATGAAGATGCCAACCCCCCACCGCTACCGGAGAAGCAATCCATCGGAGATTTAGTGGTCCCCAACTCCCACACCAACCCACCCCCCATCCCATCCCGATCATCGTCCATTAATCCGAGAACTCCTCGGAAATCAAAGGTGGGTTTCTTCGATAAGTTCATGCACCGTGCCTCAATATCGCAGGCCTCGACTCCGTATGTGCACAAAACAGAATCTAGTCCGGAGCTACACTCGCCTCGTTAGGGATTCCCTGCATCTAGTAGTAGACGCTACTTAGTTTGGCTGCAATTGTATTGCTTAGACTAGTATCGTATTGGTGTGTTCTGGTTTTAAGATTGAACCAATTTAAAGCATTAAACCAGATAAAGCTGAGTAATAATGTATTTTTCTAATATTTTCTTACAAAATTTAATGTCCTCTATTTATCAAAATCATGAGTAGCATTACTAGTTAACTTACTACAACTACTTTAAACTTTAAAAATCATGAGTATTTATACTTTCACATGTATGTTGTCCAGTGGAGCTGTTTTAGTCATTTGCATTATGATTTTTTTTTAATAGTTGTATACACAGGCGTTTGTTAAGATTTTCTTATTTTTATTTACTTAACTAAGGGTTAATCAGAATTGGTCCTTTTAAAATTTACATCACATAATTTTTTACTCTAAACTTGTCCCTTGTTACTTATTCATTTTGAATCTGATGAGTAAATACTCGTTGCAGCACACGTAATCTGGAGCTCTGGCATTACTATTGAACTTGAGTATGCTTGAATCAAGAACTTGTATCAAGAGTATGCTTGAATCAAGAACTTGTACCAAGAGTATGCTTGAATCAAGAACTTGTACCAAGAGTATGCTTGAATCAAGAACTTGTACCAAGAGTATGCTTGAATCAAGAACTTGTACCAAGAGTATGCTTGAATCAAGAACTTGTACCAAGAGTATGCTTGAATATGAAGAACATGTAGAATCCATTTTACTGGCAGTGTCTATGATATTGTTATTTATCATGCAGATATGCACTTTTCTGCCTAATAAAGGGGTGACCTATTAAATTTTGCTTTATTAGGCAATGAGCAATAGAGAAAATCAATGCGGAATCTCTCGGCGTTTATTGTACGTAACGTTATCTGACGTCATGCACGTAACGTTGCCTGACGTCATAAAACAAACAAAAAAACAACAACATGGCGGCGTCCTCAATAAGCGTAACATTCTGAGAAATAGGTAATAATAGTAATTCATACAAAAAATGTGGATAATCTACATGATAAATAGAATATTATGTCGATGCCTTTTACTATCAAGTTTATTAGGCTCGGCACGAAAATGAAGAATGAATTCTTCGTTTTCTATGCCTCGTCTAATAAACTTGATAGTAAAAGGCACTGACATAATATTCTGTATTTAACATTACTTGGTCCCGCCTTAATTCCATTAAGCGATGGGAAAGCTTATACTAGGAGGATTTTATAACGGATATTTCGACAATAAAACTTGTTTAAAACATTTTTTATTGAAAAAAATGTGATAACCTGTTTAAAATTACCTATTAAATGTTTTAATTTTACAATATGCAAACTCGTTAAGACAAAATTAAGGTTTTATCTCATACCCCACCCAGTCAACCCCGTTTTTGCTTCTTGAAGAAGGGGTTGGATGGGGTATGAAAGTTAATACTCGGACAACGTAATGCAATATTCTGACCTGAGGTTAATGATGGTGTAATGTCATTTCTTGAAACGACATTGTTTCACGCTCAAAATGTCTCTGTTCAGATATGGATAAAAGGGTAAATTCAAAATATAAAACAATTCCATCCACATCTGAACAAGGAGACAACTTACATCCTGACTGTAAAATGGATGTTATGAAGTTTTGTCATATTCCTGGGTATTTTTGATAGCGACCATGTGGTGGAAATTTGCGTAAGAGTGAACATTCATAATATATATAAAGACATTTATATATAAAACAATCTATTAAATAATTTTAGAATAATTTTATATTTAGAATTTTGTGATTCTTCGTTTTCAAGCATCTCATTACTCGGAGTACAAACACACTAAGTTCTAATAATGGATTGAGTCTCTCCATCTTGCTAAACTGACTTTTTTCTTCAGTCAAATTTTTATCACTGCACCTTTTTAAACCTATCCAAATGCTTCATTTATATTTTAATCTAGTTGTTTCTATCATGACATCACTACCTTGTATTTTGACATCATTTCCTGGTATTATAACTTCAATTCCTGGTATAATGATGCATTCAGTATGTTCTGAGAACTGATATGAGACTTCAAATTGATGTGAGAATCAGATTTAGACTGTTTGTATCTCTCATTGAGTAATTCTAAACATAAAATAATTCCAAAATGATAAAAAGTTATAAATCTGTTTCTTCCATTTGGACGATTTTTAAGAAAAAGCTTTATCGTTTGTTCAGTTTCAAAGTGTGAAATAAACCCTTCATTATGTGTTCAGTTTGAAAGCTTAAAGTTATAGCTTTATCATTGTTGTTAAATAATAAAGTATGTGTACATATAAACAGATTGAATTAATAAGAAAAAGGACTTACTTAAATATTTAAGTATAATTTTGTGTCATTTATAGTTTGCTTTGTAGGTATAGCCTTAACAGTATATAACTTTTTTTCTTTTTTTCGTTAGTTTGAACATATTTTATTTGAATTATTACTGCTTTGTAGGTTTAACCTTAACAGAATATAACATAATATTTCTGTCCTTAGTTTTAACGTATTTTATTTGAATTACTACATCCTTATATGTATGCAATATAAACTGTATTCTTTCTAAATTCCGCTCAAAATGAATATTAACCAAAACTGGTGATATTCATGCGGATAACACTGTTAAAATAAATGCTGTTATCTGCTGAAAAGTCCTCTCCCCTACCCCAAGCCCATTTTGGAAAAGGGGAGGCGGTGGAAATTAGAGAGAATTCAGTAATAGGATAAGAACAAACCAAAAATCCTAATAAAGTTCTTAACCAGTTGGCCGCCTCAGTAGCTCAGTAAATAAAGTCTTGCGATTTAGAGCTTCAGACCTCTTTCAGCATGTGGGTTAGCTGCCTGGCAGAGGCATGTCTATTGAACACTTCATCCTTCATCTCATCTCCCTCTGAGGTCCCAGTATCACATTACATGTATTAAGGGAATATAAAAACCCATTTCATGTCCTTTCTTCGTCAAGTAATCATTATGCATGACGTTATTTCATTCATTAGACGCATGTGCATGCTCTATAAGCAGTTTAAAACTATTAATATACAGTAAAACCTGCTAACTAAGATGCCACCTGTATTAACAGATCATCTGCTTCAAAACCACAGTAACCACATGCTTTAAAACCACAGCTGCAGTTCCTAAGTGCGCTGGTTTTAATTGAAAAAATCACTGTATTAGGAGACCACCTGCTTTAAGAGACCACCATTCCAGTACAATTGTACAGTTCTTAATAAAAAATATACCTGTAGTAAGAGACCACCTGTGTTAAGTAACCAATTTTGCTCTTTCCTGTTATAGTGGTCTTTTAATACAGGTTCGACTGGACATCATGTTATAATGGAGTGAAATGGGTAAACAAAGGGAAGTGCAGGAAAACGGACAAGAAAAATGAGCAGTAACACAAAAAAATACCTCTGTGTCACACTACTGCATTTTCTCCCAAACAGATCTCCCAAACACAACCAGTAAAGAAATGCATATTGTTAGACGAGGGCACTGTTGAAATGATTTGGTCAAACTGTTTTGGTTATTAATTTTTTCATCACAGATAAGTTAATCAAAAACTTTTGAACACAAAGTCTCGGACTGCATTTGATAACATAATGATTAGCCTGTACAAATGTTTATTAGGAATTTCCTGTTCTGTTAAACCAGGATTTCAATATTTCTGCTATATTAATGAAAGTGCTAAAAAGTTAGGTACTGAAGTTAGAAGTGTTAGTGCTCAGGTATTTAAAGATTGGTCTCGGTATCAAGATTCCAAGTTACCGTATGCTGTTCAAATTTCAAAATTCAGTGTTGCTGCACAAATATTGAGATTAAATTTTTACTGCTCAAATATCAAGATTCGGTGTTTGTCAAGATTTTTAACTTTTTTTTGGTTTAAATTCAAAGATTCTAAGTTTTGCTGTTCAAATTTCAAAATTCAAAGTTTTGCTGCTCAAATATTAAGATTCTAATTTCTTCCATGCAGACACTGACCTCTTCAGCCTTGCTGTATAGCTTAACCTTTGACCTTTAAAACTTATTATCAGTAAAATTAAAACTATGTATATACATGTACATCTGAAGACACAGTCTGATCAATAAATGCTCTGCACGTGTATATACCTCCGGAAATATGGTCTAAACTGTAACTGCTATGCACGTGTATATATATTTCGAGACATAGTCTGAACTGTTAATGCTATGACTTTTATATACATCTGGAGACAGTCTGAGCTGTAAATGCAATGCACGTGTACATACATCCAAAGACACAGTTTAAACTGTAAATGCTATGCACGAGTACCGGTATATATATTTGGAGAATCAGTCTGAACTGCGAATGCTGTGCACGTGTATATACATCTGGATACGCAATCTGAACTGAAAATGCTATGCACGTGTATATATATCTGGATACATATATTGGACATCTAACTCTATCTCTTTCTATTTTTTTACAGCATTTTCCAGTCGGAGCATCCGTGTCCGAGTCAGATTTAGCTGATATCGCGCCTCCTACATTACCTGCAAAACTCACGCCTAGCAAGTCTTTCGAAAGTGAACAATTGTGAAATATGTGTAAAAATCATGTCAGCATCACCTTGTTGTGGCAATCAGTTTGTTTAATCAAGAAAATAATGTAATAGACAGCTATCATATAGTGTTTTTAAAGAAGATTATGATAAAATCATGTTTTATTGGCGATGTGGAATAAAGGCGGGAAAAGTTGTTATTGGTATCAGTTAGCAATATTGAATAAAAACGGGGGAAGTATTTTATAAGCCTCAGTTAGCAATATTGAATAAAAACAGTATTTTATAAGCCTCAGTTAGCGATGTTGAATAAAGATGGGAAAAGTACTTTATTTGTGTCGGTTAGCGAAAATGAATAAAGAAAAGAGTTTTATTGGCGTCAGTTCAAGATGCTGAATAAAAGAGAGAAGGGAACATGTTTTTTTGCATAAATTGACAGTGTTGAATATAGGGCGGAAACAATGTTTTATGGACAAAGCTATAATATCAGGTTTTATATCATGACATGTCCTCCAGTCAATGTTTTTAATATAAAAATAGGATTGAAGGTCATACGACCCTTGAATCCAGGGATAGTTATATAAGAATCAAAGGATAGTGATATAAGAATGTTGTAAGTAACATGCCAACGCATGGAAACTGTGACAAGTTCCTTATTTGGGTACGAAATGTGTGATAAAAACACAGTTCTCACGATATATTGACAGGAAGTTAGATTTCACGCGATATAATGGTTCAAAAGTCCAATGTGATTCGCGTGAAATTTCCTCCCGTTACCATTGGTGCAAATAACTATGCAAGTTTTTGTATATAGTAGATGGTTGGGGTGGATGGGGTATGGCGGGACTGGGAATAATTTGTTGTGGAGTGGGATATGCTACAGAACCATGCGGATCCCCATCCTCCCGCCTCCTCCCACCCCATCTGGGACATTACATCATTCATTTTAGTGCCCAATTTAAATTAATAATTTATCAGTCTTATTTTCCGGATTTTAATTTCTGTCTGCATCATAAATTTTTCTATTAAATACAGATATTTAATCCGTCTTACATTGCCTGTTTGCATTCTCAACTTGCAAATGTAATAACAGCTTTTCTTATGGGAATGGGCACATGTTTTGCTGTCATTTCAGTCTTTCTAAACTGACATATTTATAGTCTATGATCATATAATATGATATTGTCTCTGTTATGCAACTATTTTCTACATTACGCAGAAATATAATAAATGAAGCTCTTAAATCCAATAAGTACTAAAATACTGCTTTATGTGTCGCCTGCATAACGTGGCAGACACTTAGGGATCACTTTGGCCGTCGTCTGTCATCGTCTGTCACACTTTAACCTGCAACCTAACCTTGGCCATAACTTGAAAAGTATTTAAACTATATGTTCATAAAACTTTAAATACAACTTCAACTTACCTCAATGAATGTTGTTACACATGTCCAATAACTCTCACTTTCCTTTTGGCAGAGTTATGCCCCTTTTCATAACAAAAATGTATTTGACATACTATGTTCATGAAACTGCACACACATCTTCACTAGCTGAAATAAGCCCACGGCAGGCGACACAACTGTTCAGTGGAACAGACATCTAGTTCATATTTCACAAACCGTAACCATTACAATATATTATGACTTTCAAGCATTCTTAGACCAGTACATGTTACTAATACTTAGACTGGTACATGTTACTAAAAAAAATATGCATACTTAGACTGGTACATGTTACTAAAAAAAATATGCATACTTAGACTGGTACATGTTACTAAAATTAAATACATAGACTGGGATACGTTACTAAAAATGGACTGGCACACAATCTGAAAATAAAATTTCATACTTAGACTGGCACTAAAAAAAAAAAATTTGGTATTTCTAGTCTTCCTGTTATATGCTTAACCATGTTAAATAGTTTAGTTAATTATTTTAATATAGATAATATGTTACGCGTACAATTTATGCAAATGCTTGGCAACATGGCAATGCATATGACGTTTTACACATTGTGCACCCGAGCTAGATCTATATAGAAACAGAGATCTCACTCTTATTAGAAGCTTGTATTAAGCTAACTTACCAGACTTGTTTCATAAAATTAATACTTAATATGAGCACTTTAAACATTTTCTATTCATAGTCGAGTGGCATTATTGAATGTAAGCAGATATAAAGTTGATCTTTTAAAAATCGTACGTGGCTATTGTAACTTTTGTTGTTTGTCTGCTTTCATGAAGTGCTTCTCTGTACAGATTTTATGTAAATACTTCCTCAATATACACAAAATCCAGACAGAAGAGTAACTAACCAATCAAAATCTTGATCAACAAAATTTAGAACTAAAACATGGACCATATAATTTCGTAGAAAAAAAATAGCTGAAAAGATGATTTTCAACTGGATTGCCTATCAAATTTCAATTTACGTAGCATTTTGACATTTCGGTTATCGGTTAAGTTTTTAGTTAAAGTTTTTGTTTTTCCTCATTTATCAAAAACGAAATAGATTTTTCAGTTAAATTTGTAATCTAGCGTTCACACCACTGTTGGTGCCTCACTTGTTTTTTAAATATTTTAATTTAAACAATATATTTTAAAAAATGAGGTCGACACAATAATATATCATGTACCGGTTATATATGGACGTATTTAAAAGCAATTTTTTAGTAAAAAATTATATAAAATTTGACTCCTTAAATATTTCATATTACATTATGTAAACAACCAAAGAATCCCAATTTTATATTTAAGATTTGTACAGAGTTGAGGTATATTGTGGATTTATAATAAAGATAAGTTCTATAGCTTGCATAACATGATATAACATAAACATAATTATTTTTATCAGATGCTGTATTTTTGATATTTTTATAGAGTTCTTCAATCATTTCCTGTATGTGCACCTGATTGTATTATAATTATTCAAGTGTTTTATCTAGTCATCATTTACCATGTATAATGTTTTTATGTTTTCAGTTACCAACTAATACATGTATCAAGAATCCCTCCCAAGCCCCATGAACAAATATTAAAGGGTCACACGGCAATCGTAATACTTAAAAAAAAACACGGTATAGTTACTAGTTTTTCTGAAAATTTTCTATGATAATTTCTAAAATAACTTTTAAAAAAGCCATCCT
The DNA here is from genome assembly GCA_037043455.1 of Cyrtodaria siliqua. Classification (NCBI taxonomy): domain Eukaryota; kingdom Metazoa; phylum Mollusca; class Bivalvia; order Adapedonta; family Hiatellidae; genus Cyrtodaria; species Cyrtodaria siliqua. Next base: position 69,594 of record JAWPHD010003531.1, on the reverse strand, counting down.
TGAAAAAAAATTTGGTTTGCTGTGCTCTGACCCAAAAAGTTTTAAGTAGGTAGGTAGGTAGGTAAGTAGGTAGGACCTTTTTTTTTTTACCGAGACCTCTTACAGTGATGACAGCATTTTATAAAATACCGATATAGTGATTTGCGACCCAATGCTAAAAAATGTAAAAAAAGAAAATTGTCCAGTAAATACTTCCATAGAGGGTTTATATGTTTCTTAGCATATACTTACCTTGTACTTGGAGATTGCCATGTGTCCCTGTAACTGTTTCCTTACAATTGATGGATGACAAACCGGAGTGGTTATATATTCCACAGTATATCTTTACCTTGTACTTGGAGATTGCCATGTGTCCCTTTAACCTTTCGAGTATTGACTATTTCCTTACAACTTACGGATGATAAACCATAGAGGGTTTATATATACTAGTATTCCATAGCATATCCTTACATTATATATTGGAGAGTACCATGTGTCCATCTAAATAACCTATACTGTGTTGATGAGCCATTAAACAACATTCAGTTCAATTCCTTACAACTGATGTATGACAAACCATAGAGAGTTTATACAGTCCATTGTATCCTTACCTTAAACTGCCAGTAGACACCACGGTGATATCACTGAACTATTGTTGAAAGCAAAGTTAAACCACAAATGTACATATATGTACTTACTTTATACCCAAATGAAATCTATATGTATAAAAACATACATATATGTACTTGCCTTAAACCTTAATGAAATATAGATGTATCCGTACCAAAAACCAATGATTCATTAGAGACCAGTTCTGTGACATGATTTTCGTCCCTTTAATGTAAATGCAATATCTCGAAAGCGTGCTTAATGTGCTTGGAGGCTTTTAAGGGACATACTTCTCGGATGTACTTAGCAAACTGGGCTATAGGCTGTAATAGTGGTTTGCCATCACTTAGTGGTTGTAATACCTAAGTTTTTTTCTATTTTACTTCCAATTATTTAGAATTCAGGTCCGATAAAAGCTTGTGTAGCAGTCAACTTTATTAAAATAGCACTCTTTTTTAAAATCATCTCATGGCCTTATAGCACACAAAGTGCAAGAGATCATTTAAATATATGATAGCTTCAAGACGAAGACCTTAGCAGTTCTGGTTTGAATAGACAGGATAGAAGGGTATTTTCCTCCTCTAAAATGCATAGCCAGAAACACTGTCTTTCATCTAATGTTTCATTTGATTCTCTGGTCCCCACCAGCTGACCCCAAAATATAGTAGCAACATTGACTGGTCCCCCACCAGCTGACCCCAAAATATAGTAGCAACATTGACTGGTCCCCACCAGCTGACCCCAAAATATAGTAGCAACATTGACTGGTCCCCAAACCAATGCCCCATTTTATGAAACAACTTACGAACATTTTGATCCTAAATCAATTTCTTAAATGCTTCATTATTAATTACACTTTTCACATAAACTTGATTTCATTTCATTTTCTTATATATGTGATATTTCTGCACTATGTGCACTCATAATTGTCTACATTGAATGATTAGGTGAAAAAAAGTGAATGATTTTAAATTATGAGACTTGTAAGATGTTTATTAAAACAGGGCCCAGACCCTGACCTCCAAACATAGTAGTGATTTTGACTGGCCCCCACCTGTCACCCACATGCTTTATAGACTAACCCCCACATTCCGACCCCCAAATGTAAGGTCTTTGACCTACCCCCATCCACTGACGCCTAAACGCAACTTTGACAACAAACCTAGTTTGGTATGATGTTGATCTGCTATTCTAGTTAAGTTTTTAGGAGAAATTGCTCGAAGTGATATATATATGTACAATATTGGTAGTTGGTGCTTTTTTAAGTAAATTTTATGAAATCGACAACATTCATATGCCATATTTTATTGTTTGTATAATTGTGCATTGACTTTGTATAAGGTGTTTTATACTAATTGGTTCTTATCTTTTGTTCATGTTGTCTGTTTTATATTGAATGTGTTAACCTGAGTTATCTTCCTTTATGTTCAGCCTTTCTGTTCAAGGATACAGCTGATAGAATAACAGCCAATTGCGTGATGGCACTTCTTATGATCAAAATGTAATAAGCATGATTTTCATGAAATTATATACCTAACCCACATAAAAGGTCAGTGTCAAGGTGTCGAAATCAGATGAATTGTTCAGGGCAAGAATAAATAGGAATCGGGGGAACTCTTATCTACCCTTGCTATCAAATGCTGCAAATCCCGCTAGAGGTAAAGGGGTAGGATCCCCCACCCCCCTTCATGTTCATTTTGTCATTTTTTTTATCATGCTCATTCAAGGTCTTCTTCATGACACCGCATATGCAAATGTGGAAACGTGGCTCCATCGTAAATGGAGCGTCTACAATAGAATTTGCAGCAACTCTGCAGTTCTGCAGGTTAGACGGTTCTAGGCCCATTCTCCATATTTTTATCTAGATGTAAATGGAGGATGAGCCTGGCATGTTCATCTATGTTTGGCACCATATAACCTTTCTTGTGATGGTGCGCCGTAAAACCCCAATTAAATTAAATTCTTTATCACACTCGGAGGATAGACCGGTACATGGGACCGCCTGGTTTATGTTCTCATCCGACGGCAGGGCTGGGGAAAATGTCTTGCCTTAAAGGACACACCGAAATAACCTAGAGAGGGTTGAACCTGTGATCCCCCAATTCAGAGTTGAACATGCTATCCACTGAGCCAGCACAGTCTCCAATGAGTGGTTGAATAATAAACCTGCAAGGTGTGGCTTTATATGGAAGAATGAGGATTAAATGATCTTGCAACCCTAAAACCTCAGTGTAAAACACTACAACAATCTACTACATCGTACAAGCAATCTTGCAAAAATAAGTCGTGTTTCCATGGGTAGCATTTTAACTTACTTTAAATGCTGTATTATGTATTGGTCTGCCATTTAACAAAATATAAGAGATAGAGAATATCATTTTGGTGCCTGATCCTATCCAGTTTATCAGGTGAGGCTGAGAAAAAAATAAAGTCCGAGGCTGTGCCGAGTAAGTTTTTTTTTTTTTACCTGATAAAACTGGATACAATAAGGCACTAACATAATATTCTATTTATCATGTTGATCGTTTAAAATCATTTAATTTACGTTTTTCCCATTTTCCCCCATTTTTTCCCTGTTCAAAACTACCCAGACGTCATCAAATATACCCTGACGTCATCAAAAGAGGTGCAGACTAATAAGGTTTTATCTCAGGCACCTTGTTTCTCGGCAGAATTATGCAGATCGACATGATAAAAAACACACATCATTAGATTTACATACTCGCATCTTACAATGGTCCCCAGTCATACAAAGGGAACCATTGTGATACTCCGGGAAGTGAGATTGTACCAATACATACTGGGTCCTAAATTGTCATGAAGCAGTCTGCTTGTCTGTCTTTCAACGTTTGCATCTTTTATTCCTACAAATTCCTCTAAATAAGGTCTAGCCGCACCAAACTTTGTAGACATGACATTGAGTACTGGTCAGTTTTTGCACTCCTCCAAAATGTTTACACCTAGCCTCACCAAACTTTGTAGACATGAGCACCAGCCAGTAGAGGTGTTCATATAGTTCTGGTGTTTGATGTCACCAAGTACTACCAGAGTTATGGGACTTGTTTAACTTTAAATTATAACGTGCCAGAATGTAAATGGTTTTCTTGCTTCTCTTATTCGTCCAGAACTATAATGCATAGCCTCACCAGCAAGAGGTAATCATGGGGTTTATGGATTTTATTTTTGAAAATTCTATCACAGTTATGTCCGCTTCAATGTTAATTTGCATTATACAAATGTAGTTGCCCCGCTCAGTGGTGTTCTAGTGTTCGGGGCGCTTGTTTCAGCCAAAGGTTTTTCAGCATTAACTTAAGTCATTTTTATAATGGGTTCATTATATATATATATCATTGGAACTGGATTTTTTAGTGGTAAATAAAAAATACCTTAGTTTTGAAAATCGGTTGAGAAATAAATACTTTACAGCCAGAATGTTAATCTGGTGGGGCTTTTCCCATGTAAATTCCTGGTTGGTGGGACAGCAGAAAATCAAATAATCTTAAATTACTTCAGTCTGCCGTAATATTTTGCTACAAAACTTTCAGAGTGATTTCATTTAAATTGATTCAACACATTAAAATCATTTTTGGATAGAAATTCTAAAAAAAAAAAAAAAATGTTCGACACAGCAAACTTTTGTAATGAAAAGGTCAAAAGCAACTTTTGCATGTGAAATTTTTATTTCTCAACCGATTTTGAAAAGGTATTTTTATTTACCACTAAAAATGTCTGTTTCAGTGATGTACATTTTATTTAAGTACTAGTTGAATTTTGTCTTAACAGTCCAAAAAACCTTTGGCTGAAGTTACCGCCCCGAACAATAGTTAACCTTAAAGGGACACCTGGCAATCTTGAAGTTTTTGTCAAGAATTTAAATTATCATCTCGATTTATTAATTATTTAATCTTAAAACCTGCTTGCGTGCAATTAAATAAAATTTCTTTGTTATTCAACCATAGGTTTAAATATATTATTGGTGCAGTATTATAAATCAGCTGTAAGTAATATGCAAAAGAAATGTGCTTTGAAATAATAATTAAATATTAATAGTTAAAACGTGCAGAAAAATATAAGGGGCCTAAGTTTTCGAAAGATCAAGATTTCCGAGTGTCACTTGTTTTCCTTGAAAATTAATGTTCCTTGATGTTTTCGGAAAAAAGCAAAAGTAACTATCCATTTTCTTGAAAACAAATATATAAATCTCTTTATTTCATTCCATTTCCTTGGGAATGAAAGCTAGCCATTTTGTGTGTGTATGTTGTAATTTGAAAAATTGGACTCTATTGTCTTTGTGTTCTTTGCTATATTTTAAACTATGGGTGCTTTTACTCTACATTCCTTCTGTTATTCAGACAAATTTTGCTGATCTTGTATGCCGGATTTTGATATCCAATGTTACATACAGAAGTATGCTATTTAATGAATTTTGTAGGTATGTCTTTTCTCAAGGGTCCAACAATTTAGTAGTCTAGATATGTCATACTTCACAGGTCTATAAATGTCATATTTCACAGGTCTAGAAATGTCATATTTCACAGGTTTAGAAATGTCATATTTCTTAGATCTAGAAATGTCATATTTCTTAGATCTAGAAATGTCATATTTCATAGGTATAGAAAAAAGTCATATTTCACAGGTCAAGAAATTAATGTCATTTCACAGGTTTAGAAATGTCATATTTCACAGGTCTAGAAAATGTCATATTTCATTGGACTAGAAATGTCATACTTGTTTCATGAGTCAAGAAAAGTGTCATGATAAGATGTTTCATATTTTTATGGGTCCATCAATATATAAAGTAGACAATGTTGCGGACTTCATGAGGGTTACAGTTGTCTATTAGATACACTCTTCAGTAAAATGTTTGTATTTTTATCATTATACATTGTATATTCTTATTGTTAAGATATTGTTTTAATTGAACTATGTGTACATGCTACGTTATTACTTTGATACAAATATTAAACTGAAATATTATACGGTCTTGTTTGTCTTTTATTCTTCGTCAGTCATCCATTTGCCTAAACAACTTCTCAGAAATCACCAATTTTGACTGAACTTGAGATTAATATACGAACGTTGACCATGACATCACCATTCCTTTGCAAATTGAAAACCAGATATCTACTGGTCATTTTGACAATTGGAAACCTTACACTGACCAATATATGGTTGGTTGGCACATTTAAATAATACACCGTTTTGTAAACGGCCAACTTTTGTATAAAGGTATAATTAACACGACGCCATTACTTGGATATCTCCGCCCTAAGGTATGGTATTGGTAAGATTGGTTAAAATGGATAAATGATCGACAACTGGCGACATGTTAATTGACATTGGGACACCGTGACATATAAGATGGCAATGTTACTAAAAATATTACAAGCATTGATCTTGTATGGACATGCATTCTGTGCGATAACACTCGACGTCCATAAAACTTCACGAATATATTACTCTCGGTGAAAGGAGGAACCCTTTCACCTTTGGGGTCAGTAGGCAAAAGGTCAAGGTGGCCTTGACTAAATATGGGCATACATATTCTGCCATTACCTCCGGAAGTACAAGCCCACGCCTATGAAACTTAAGAGTACAGTACCCTTGGTGAGGGGAAGAACACTACTGTTTTGGGGATCAGTCATGTCAAGGTAACCGTGACGCTGTATGGACTCTGTGAGAACTCCAGAAGTAGAAGACCCACACTCTTGAAACTTCAAAGTCCCATTGCCCTTTGTGAGGAGAAGCCCTATTCTTTTTTGGGATCAGTAGGTCTAACACCAAGGTCAAATCAACCTGACAATGTCCTTAATAATAAGTCGAAAGTGGTAAGGGTGTAGCCCATCGAGGTGTTAAATCAACCAAAGAGATAAGACCATACTCTGTTTGTTTTGTAGCATGTTCATTTCCGATGTACACCAGTCATTCCAACGGGTGTTATTTTCAATAATTTACACCTGTGAAAACACAAAGGAAATGTCCGCGACCATGCTACAATTATGTTTTGTAACAACTGGACGATAGTTGCCAGCACTGAATCTGTCTCCTTTCATGAAGATGGCTGTGACGTCTGCTAGTCTCCAGCACTACTATAGATACATGTGTACATAATCAGAGGGGTGAAACTATATACATGTATGAATAAACAAGAGGTCAATGACCTTGAAGCTCTACTGATAGATTTTGATAGCTAGGTGATCAGCATTCCTGTGAAGTTTCATAAAAAAATGTCAAGTAGTTTCAGAGGAGTAGTCGCTACAAGTTGAAGTTTTTACTATATAACTCTAGGTAAACAAAGATGGTCACTGGCAGCCATGTTTAATGTCGAATCAAAGTAATTTTCGACAAGGATCAACATCTTGTCATTCTGATCATTTCAGAAAAAGTCCCATATCAATATCACTTACAGTTTTCAAGAAGTAGTCGCAACAAACTTTTTTTTAAAAAACCTGTTTTTAGCCATGGCGGCCATCTTGAATTTCCGGCCGACCTAAAAAAAATCTGGGATCAATTAGACATCAAGAGCAACATTCCTGTGAAGTTTCATAAAAATGTGTGTAGTTTCAGAGAAGTAGTCGCTACAAGTTGTTACTATATAAATCTATGTAAACAAAGATGGCCGTTAGCAGCCATGTTTAAAGTTGCATCGAAATAAATTTCGACAAGGATCAACATCATGTCATGCTGATAATTTTAGAAAATGTCCCATATCAATATCACTTACAGTTTTCAAGAAGTAGTCGCTACAAATGTATTTATTTTAAATCTATTTTTAGCCGTGGTGGCCATTTTGAATTTCCGGCCAGCCTGAAATTTTGCTAGGATCAACTAGACATCAAGAGAAACATTCCTGTGAAGTTTCATGAACATCCGTCAAGTAGTTTCAGAGGAGTAGTCGCTACAAGTTTTTACTATATAACTCTATGTAAGCAAAGATGGCCGCTGGCAGCCATGTTAAACGTCGAATCAAAACGATTTTTGATAACAACCAACATCATGTCATGCTGATCATTTTAGAAAAAGTCCCATATCAATATCACTTCTAGTTTTCAAGAAGTAGTCGCTACAAACTTATTTTTTAAAAATCTATTTTTAGCTGTGGCGGCCATCTTGAATTTCTGGCCGATCTAAAATTTTGCTAGGATCAATTACACATCAAGAGCAACATTCCTGTAACGTTTCATGAAAATCCGCCAAGTAGTTTCAGAGGAGTAGTCGCTACAAGTTTTTACTATATAACTCTATGTAAACAAAGATGGCCGCTGGCAGCCATGTTTAACGTCGAATCAAAACGATTTTTGACAACGACCAACATCATGTCATGCTGATCATTTTAGAAAAAGTCCCATATCAATATCACTTATAGTTTTCAAGAAGTAGTCGCTACAAACTTGTATTTTAAAAATACTATTTTTAGCTTTGGCAGCCATCTTGGATTTCACATCAACATGAATTTTTGCTAGGATCAACTAAACTTCATGGGCAACATTTCTGTAAAGTTTCATGAATATCCATCCAGTAGTTTCGGAAGAGTAGTTGCTACAAATAAAAGTTTACGGACAGACGGACGGACGGACAGACAGACGGACGACGGACGCCGCACCACGGCATAAGCTCTGCTGATCTCTGATCAGAAGAGCTAAAAACAAGATACAGTAGTCTGGCGCTGAGTCCTCGGACTATGAAACTGACTAATCTAGAAATACAGGCAAACTGAAAACCAACATATTCCAAAGCTAACTGAAATCAGCGAAATGTAAAAGCCTATTTTTAGTAGAAAAGTTCAGCAGTGTTAAAGAGTTGGTTGTTATCTGTGACTTACAAATGGAGCTAACTCAAAACCTTAATGAAATGTAAAACAAGTAGCTCAAGGTCGGTCATGTTTATCTACTTTTTGCTTCACCTGCAGTCAAACTTTAACCTGCAAACCTGACCTTGGTCATAAACTTGAGAACTGTTTGACCTATGCTCATGAAACTGCACTCACATCTGAATCCTACCCCAAGGAATGTTGTTACACATGACCAATAACTCTTGACTTCCATTTTGGCAGTCATGCCCTTTCATGAAACTTTAACCAGCCAAACCAAGCTCACGATTGGCCACGACTTAAAAAGTATTTGACCTGTGTTTATGAAGCTTTAAACACGTCTTCATCTTACCCCGGGGATTTTTGGTACCCATGACAAATAACTCTGTCTTTCATTTCAGCAGAGTTATGCCCCTTCTCATAAAAGTAACCTGCTATCTATCCAAGCTCATAACTTGAACAATTCTTCCTTATCAATTATCCAATGCAGATTTATGCCCCTTTTCATAAACTTTAACACTTTAAAAAAAATCTGCTCCATAATTCATGGATTGCAACCCCTATCTTCATACTTTATTCATGGAATACCCTTCTTGTGATGTAATAGCGCCGACGAAGAAGCGTTTGTTTAATCAGTTTGACAAATGTAGGGCTATGGTTGCAGAAATAGACGACAAACAAAGTATTCAGGAAGCAACATTTTATTGGCATTTGTAATGCCCCATGCATTGGTGAAAAATAAATGGTTTTCATGACAAATATAATCTGATTTACAATACAGCAAAATGATTCACCCCTAAACCAAACACTCTTCCACTTGCTTTCTTCTCGAGTATTCATGTAGTCAAAGGTAAAAAGCAACACTTTAGTTTTGATTTAGATAATATTATACATATATGCTATTTCTTTAATTTAATGCTTGTTCCAACAAAAGTTTGACACTGAAATATCTAACCAAAACAATTGTTTTTATCAAAGGTGTGGAAATCCCAAAAGACGGTCTGTCCAAAATCAGCCTGATCTCGAGTTTACATCTAAAACAACAATGCCTCGTCTAAGACACGGTTAATTTTCTTCTCAATTTAAAAACAAATACTAAACTAGATTGCCTTGTAGTGGGCTTGTATTTGTTTTATTTGTACATGGCTTAAACATGGTTCTACCTACAAGAATGAGCTTTAAAATGCTTTCTGGGTGTGTGTGTTGTCTCCCTTGAAGAAAACAAGTGAGTTGTCTCCCTTGAAAAAAAAACAGCCATATAGATTCCTTGTATTATTTTGTCAACATTTATTGCACTTTCCTAAACTGTATATATACAAGTGGTACAAAAGAGACAAAACAATTGGACATTTAAAAAAAAAAGAGCTTAATTTAAGAGATTATTTGTTCATTTTTATGTAAAAGGCATGTACAAGCTGTGTATTACCTACTTAAAAGGACACTTGGCAATCCCGCATGCCACTTCTCGTTATTTTTGTGTGCATATTTCGCATTATTTAAAAAGTTCAAAGCAAATTGTGTTATTACTAATGTTAATTATCACTTATATATCAACCTATGATAGAATAACAATTGATTTGGGTTTTATGGCGCACCAACACATGAAAGGTTATATGGCGCCTAACAGGAATGAACATGCCAGGCTCATCCTCCATGTACATCAAGATAAAATATGGAGAATGGGCTTAGAACCTTCTAACCTGCAGAGTTGCTGCAAATTCTATAGTAGGTTGACACTGGATTAACAAAGGTATACTTTTAATAGTCCGCCCTTCTTAATTGTCTATAATTTTAACGCTTTATAAATACTTCAAAGATTGCCTTACATCCGTTTAATAAGTGATGTTTTCTCGTCCAATTAATAACTACACAAAATATCTGATGCACACTTCAGCTATATTTTGGTACATTTAAATATAAATTGACAATACCTACAAGAAACTTGATTCAAGAATTTGCATATTTGACAAAATCATTTAGCTACTAAAATTGTTGAAAAATGTTCATTTATAAGGGACTCACACCAATCTTAAACTAGTTCATATCAAGCATTTACTAATCCAGTTTTATTTTGACTTTAAATCTGCTTGCATATATTTAAATAAAATGTGAAGTTTTTAATTTTTATTCATTACTCTACCATCGGTTATTTAATATTTATTGGTGCAATACAATCAATAAGTAATATGTAAACACAATCTGCTTTAAACTATGATTATTCAATTAATTATTAATAGAAGGATGCCTCAAGTTTAAAAAAAAAAATGAAGATTACACCTGTCCCTTTAATGTAGGTTATATTGCAGTGTTCAAAATAAAAATGCAGCACATTTATCACACATAACGAAAACATGCATGATGGAAGAAGACATTTGTCCATAAAAAAATGGTAACGATCAGTTAAATCAGCAAGAATATGCTAGTCACCAATACATACTATAAATTGCACATTATTCTACCCTTTGTTTTCGGACAAGCCAATCTGCCCAATTGAAAAATATGTGTATTTAAAGCAGATCAACTCTATATTTTTGCATGACATATTTTTTCCTGTGTCAATATATTCTGCCCAATTTTGATAAATATGTAAACTCAGGGTACATACCTCCTCCACAACCTGCCCAATATACAAACGTTTGGGTTTATTTTTTTGCCTTGTTATTGGTAGATGGAAGAAATATGTTGCACAATCCAGCAACTTAAATTATTTGTTTTAAGTTCATTCTGGATATCCTCTTGAGCAAGTCTGAACATCTTGTAGGCAAGATAACTTTAAATATTCTTTGACTTATATTATTCTACAATTAAAATAAACTAAAAATCGTTTAAGAGATTTAAAAAAAACAATTTTTAATAGCATGAACAACCCAAAATGAATTAAAAATCTATTCAATAACATAGAGTCAAACTGCTTTAATTGTAACAATTCAATACAGGAACACCATATGGTGCCTACCACGTTAATTGCGGAATCAGTATACAAGCTTTAAAAGAGACAGACATATTGATCAAAAAGTGATGGTGAACTAAAAAAAATCCCCGTTATTCAAAAGCAAAAAATAAATGTGATGAACGGCTGAAGGTTAATGGTGGTGATGATGATGATGATGATGATGATGAACAATTAGTCCAGATCAAGCACTGAGACAGACGGACACTAAGGCAGAAGCAGTTGTTCTGGAAGATGGGCAAGATTTACACAACTATTTAGGGAAGGGAGGGGATATAACAAAATAAAAAGCATGCAATATCAGTTTTCTTCCATAGTTTGAACTTAATGATGTGCAAACGAATGGTTATCAATGGACAGTATTAAAAACAAATTTTATAAAAAAAAATAGATAAATTAACAGATAAATTATACACACAAGGAAGAAAAGGTCAATCAGTAGTACAAATTTACAATAAACGTTCCCTGTTCTGCAATACAAATTAACAATAATTAGTGCAAGTCTGTTCTGCAAATAAAAATGTACAATAATCGCTCCCTGTTCCGTTAATACAAATTTACAATGATTACTTCCCACTCTTAAACAAAGTTTCAGGATAAATGCTGACTATCTAAAGCATGGCCATTCCATATGTAACCAAGCACCACAGTCTATGAGCATTGTAAAATCTACTGTGCCTGCCAGCAGATTCCCTGAAATTAGTTACTCACATTTAAATATTAAAGTTGAACAAATTCACAACTATCTTGAATAAACAAAAGGTCCTACATCTGTACTGAGGTCAAGCCATTTATTGTAGATAAAACCAGCATACAGAAGTTAAACAAAACAAGTTATAAAATACATCTTTACACTGTAACACAACCCGTTGCAAAAAATCGCTAACAAGATTTAACTCAAAATATGACGTGCAAAAATAACAGCACAACCTTGAAATTAAAAACATACAGAAAATGTATCTACAATAAAAACAAACAAAATAATTAATTCTGAATTAATTCGGTTTTAAGGCATCGCAACCCAATATAGGTTATATTGCGCCGAGGCGAACTTTCTGAATCCAGGCCTCGTTTACATCGAGATTAAAATATGAGGCATGGATTCGGTAACTTCACAACCACTGGAGAAACAGTAACTGAATGGATGAAATGGGGATATTACGTCTAGTTTATATTTCATATTAGGTTATATAGGGACAGCAACCTCAGAGGGAGAGGAGATGAAGGATGACGTTTCCCACCAGACAGGCTTCCCGCCAGGGAGCAAACTCATGTGGTGCAGAGGTCTGCAGCTTTAAACCACACAGCCGCTATAGGCACAGTTACTGAAACTCCAACTATTAAAACGCTTTTGTCACCTCCTTACAAATAACTAAACTTGCTAAAGTAATACAAGCACATGGACGCAAATTGAATAAGATATGCAAATTGACATTTTAAGCATAATAACGCCAACATTTGTTCAAAATTATATTTGCATAGAAGCTTGTAAATATATCTATAAAGTTTAGCATTAAAAAGCATATTTATGTTTCATTTCTGCAAATAGAGAATAATATGAAATATCAAAATGGCTTTCCGTCTGCTACGTAATGTATAAAAGGAAAGAATCCCAAAAAGGCAGGTTAACCTATCTCAAAATAATCTAATAAATCTATTAATTTGAGATTTACAAAGGCTAGTTAATTTTTTTCTTCAAATTTATAAACATACCTGTGAACTATAAAATCGGTTTCTAGTCATATGATGTATAAAACTGTATAGATATGATGTATAAAATTGTACAGATTGATATTTTTTTCTCAAAATAACTTTATATTGTATAAAAAAGACTTAACTTATACTGTTCTATCCACTTGACTTCATCACAAGGTCTAGACTGCTTAATTTTGTTTATATCTTAAAACAGATAATTACATTAGTTGTTGTATTTACCACCTATCATCTACTCCCATTCAGAGTAAAATAGATGTGCGAGTTGTCGTCTTCAAACTTGTTTCTTTTATATTAACGAGAACTGGAGATGTGAAGCTTTTCATTACTCAGTTAAAATTACTTTTTTCTATTACTCAGTGATTAAATGATATTTCACTTGATTATTCATTCATTGTCTATTACTCAATGATTAAAAAAAATCTTGTACTCAATTCATTTTCTACAACTCAGTAATTAATAGTGTAGCATGGTCACTGAAAATTCCCTTTGTAATAGCACAGGTATAAATTGTTTAATTGAAAATAACACCTGTCAGAATAAATGGTGTACTACAACTACCAGTTATTGGAAGTTAGAGTATGGCCAAGAGCCGAAATGGACAAGCTACAAAACAGAGTATGGTTTCATCTCGTTGGTTAATTTATTCAATGTTTAAATTAACCAACTCAATGAGACCATACTCTATTACTTATACTCGATTATTCATTCATTGTCCGTTATTCAACGATAAATCATAAATTGCATATTATGATACCATCACCATCAGATCAAAATGTGGATGTTACATATTTTAATATAGAATATTCTGGATGAAATTCTTAAAACAAAACAAGCCGTTTTAATAGTACAATTTGAATGATCATTTACTTTTAAACGATTCTGGTAAATTAAAAAATGTGTAGTAAACAACACCACTTCTTGTGAAGGATCATCTTGTGCAAATGGTTATACAAATGACAATAGTATGTTTGTTGTATTTATTATACAGCGTGAAGAATAATGAACTTGCTTCTTGACTAGTACCGTTGCTCTGTTTACACTCTCAATTAATTGACATGGCCCTAATGGTCACTCTGCTTACACTTACGAATAATCAAAATGGTCCTAACGATCACTCTGATATCAGCATGGCCATATTGGTCACTCTGCCATCACTTGCGATTAATCAAGATGGCCCTAATGGTCACTCTGATATCAGCATGGCCATATTGGTCACTCTGCCAACACTTGCAATTAATTGACATGACCCTATTGGTCACTCTGCCATCACTTGCGATTAATCAAAATGGCCCTAATGGTCACTCTGATATCAGCATGGCCATATTGGTCACTCTGCCAACACTTGCGATTAATCAAGATGGCCCTAATGGTCACTCTGATATCAGCATGGCCATATTGGTCACTCTGCCAACACTTGCAATTAATTGACAAGGCCCTAATGGTCACTCTGCTTACAAATGCAACTAATTGACAAGGCCCTAATGATCACTCTGATATCAACAGGGCCCTAATGGTCACTCTGCTTACACTAGTGAATGATGAACACTGCCCTAATGTTTGACTCATAAATGCCCACTGTTGATCAATATGTTATGTGTGAATGTAAAATCTATTAATTTCAATTAAGTTCAAATGATGACTTTTATTATTTATATTGCACCTTCAAACTATATTGGGAAAGAATAGTTCAGAAAAAAACAAATGAACCAATAACAAAATTCTTTGCACATAGAAACAAAGGTTGCTATATGAAAAGTTGCACAGCCAAAAACAAAACAACCGGAGTAGTTTTGGATTTATGTTTATATCAGTTTAGAACTGACAATAAATATAACGTTGACACAACCAGTTAGGATGCAAAAATACATCATTATGGGATATGTAAACTATTGCTTTTAAATAATTTATCATACAGATATGCACTTTTCTGCCTAATGAAGTGATGACTTAATTACGCTTTTCCACGGTGTTTATTGTACGTATGTTATCTAATGTCACAGAACGTGAAGAAAAAACAATATGGCAGCGACCACGACAAGCGTAACATACTGTTTATGTAATAGACACAAATTTATGTAATAGACCATACAGAAAATATGGATAATATACATGATAAGAAAAATATTATGTCGGTGCCTTTTACTATCAAGTTTTTACGGCTCGGCACAAACATGCAGAATAGCTCGAAAGAACCTCGTCGCTGTTCTTTGTTTTTAAGCCTTGCCTAATTAACTTGATAGTAAACGGCATTGCCCTGTTATCTCTATATATATTCTATTAATAACCATCTTTCTATAACTCTTATATATTTTATAGTGATTGTCAGTTTTTAGTCTTATAATTTTGATTCTTAAATTTACAAAATTTATTAAATTGTGTTGTTAAACAAACGTCCACCGCCATATGCATGCCATCTTCGGGATGGTTAAAAATTCTGTACAATTGATTTTTTGAATATTGAGTTCTGCTCAACCTGGGGCTAGGGAGCGTGAACGGTAGCTAGCATATTTCACGACCGTTCATGAACAGTCTCAATCAAACCGAGACTACAATATTTCGTATTTATCGTTATCGGCCGTTTCCAAAGGTCCACTATCATACTCTTTTAAATATAATTTCTATTATTAATATGTAAAAATGTATTCTTTAAAAATAATAAAATGCCCAGAAAATTAATGACAATGACCGGTTTCTAACATAAAGTGCATGTTTTATCTAAATATAGAATAGTCTTTTTTAATGGAAACAAGAGTATTTTTGTAAGTGCTGTGGGCCATATAGTGCAAGTGTCTTTCAGGAATAAAAATTTAAACAGGATAAAAATTGTTTTCGTGTAACAATACATCAACCTTGAGTGTTTTATCGTCTGCTCAAAAGCGTTTCTTTACAGGCTTAACGGGACAAACGGCAAGTTATCAAAAACTAGCACTTTGATTTATTAATCCAGCATCATTCTGGCTAAGCCTGCCTGCATACAGTGCTTTGGGGTGTATAGAATCATTGGTAGTAAAGAATCATTTTCTGTTTAAATTCAATTTTCTTAGCTCATATATTTTAGATTATTTTAAAACTTTCCAGGCTTGAAGATAGATCATATAAGCATACACTTATTCAAAGGGGAAATTATTTGGGACATTTTTTCATGCAAAATATATCACTACGTGCAACACCTCTCAGAAAAAATGATTCTATACTACCTGAATGAAGTGTGTTTTTGAAACGAAAAATTCATAAAGTCACAATAAACTCAGAAATAAATATTTGCTGTTTTAACAAATTTTAGGGACAAAAGTCAAAATGCAATCATCAATTAAGGTAACTTGTTGAAGTTCGCCACTTTTAAGGATAAAATGAAATTTATGTAAATATGGGTGCAAAAACGCCTATTGAAATATCACAGTTTTAAGACAATAATTTTAGAAATTTTGCTATTATACAACTAAAAGGGTAAATCTAAATCAGAAATTAAATAAACATTTTCCTTTCATTTTAAAATTAGACGTTTAACCCAAGTGATTCTATACCACCCAAAGCACTGTATAATTAAGAAAGAGGTATTAAAACATTTTTTTTCTTCATTACTCTACCATAGGTTTAAATATAGTATAGGTGTATCATGATCAACAATTTGTAATGTGCAAAACTATTCAAATAATATATACATGTAACAATCGGATGCCTCAAGTTTTAAAAAGAAATTAAGATTGCCGTATGTTCCTCTAAACCTTTTAAAGATTTAACGATTTAAATGTGTTTTCCGTATATGCGATATTGAGCAGTTGTGTTTTGTCGTCTGCCTGAAATCTGAAACAATTATTTCTCTTCAGTCACATACTGTCTTCATTAAGATGGAGGATTGTGAACATTTCTCTTGACACCAATTCTCTTGAATGAAGAATAAATTAACGAAAACTGAAAACACTGATATCTTGGATATCACCTACCATAAACATATGACTGCAGTGTTTTGAAACGAAATATGAAGACAATAGCAACCTGAAAGAGACATTTTTCTTTTTTATATGTAACAATTATAATGTACCATACCCCATCACTTCTGTGAATAAAGTGAATAAATAAATTCCACATTCTGCCATTCTTCTTTCTGGTCTTATCAACTTTCACTACAATTGTTCTCAAGTTAACATCGCCGAGGCCACGTTTCTTACTTTCCAGATCCACTGTTTCACTAGATTCTATCATTGCAGGACACTAGATTCTAGCATTGCAGTACACTAGATTCTATCATTACAGTACACTAGATTCTGGCATAGCAGTACACTAGATTCTATCATTGCAGTACACTAGCTTCTAGCATTGCAGTACACTAGATTCTGGCATTGCAGTACACTAGATTCTATCATTGCAGGACACTATATTCTAGCATTGCAGTACACTAGATTCTGGCATTGCAGTACACTAGATTCTATCATTGCAGGACACTAGATTCTGGCATTGCAGTACACTAGATTCTATCATTGCAGTACACTAGATTCTAGCACTGCAGTACACTAGATTCTGGCATTGCAGTACACTAGATTATATCACTGCAGTACACTAGATTCTGGCATTGCAGTACACTATATTCTATCATTGCAGGACACTACGCAGTACACTAGATTCTGTCATTGCAGTACACTAGATTCTCACATAGCATACACTAGATTCTGACATAGCAGTACACTAGATTCTAGCATTGCAATACCCTAGATTCCATCATTGCAGGAATCTAGATTCTAGCATTGCAGTACACTATATTCCATCTTTGCAGGACATTATATTCTAGTATTGCAGGACACTAGATTCTAGATATATAAGATGAACATCAGTACCATAAGATGAACATCAGTACATATATCTAACTTTTAGTACCTTAATCAGCCCACTGGTACCATTGTGTTTTACCCTTACAAATACATTCTATGGTCATAGTACCATTGTCTTACACTTAGTAACATATGGTAAAAGTACAATTTTGCATTTAGTGCTGTATGTTAAAAGCACCATACGGTAAAAGTAACTGAAAGCACCAATGCCTTACATTTAGTACCATATCATTTAGTCTGGTGTTTCAGAACATGCTAATTTTCATCAGCAGTACATCACTTACATGCTTACCATTTTGTTGTAACAGTACCACTGTCTCGCATTTAGTACCATATATATGGTCATAGTACCATATTACATTTAGTATTCATACGGTTAAAGTAAAAATGTCGCACTTAGTACCATTATCATATATTTCATCTTACACTTAGTATCATTTTGTTCCATTAACTTACATTTAGTACCATACTCAGATCCTAGAACCATATTACAATAACCTTAAGTATCATGAAAGGCTCATCAGTACCATAATCTTAACAATTAATACCATAATCCAGGTACCCATCTGTACCATGTTCCATCCCAGATCTATCCTGTGACTGACAAGCTCCTCCAATGTGGTTTACAATCGTGTAAACATGTGAAAAAAATAAGGTGCCACCACTTATACTCTCCCACACAATTTGTAAAATAGTTATATTTGTGCCTATATAAGCCTAATAAAGGTCTTTCTTCCGTTTAAGATCGTTCCTTTTCCACTCGGGTAAATGTCTAAACTCTTCTTTAGTCATGCCAAATATATCCACAAACTCTTCCTTTGGTATGTGAATCTGCAAGAGAACATAATTGTTTAAACGTTATCAGCACAGTATCTTAAAAGTTAATTAGAGCCGCACTAGAGAGATGAAAGGTTTGAATCCCACTGGGAGCTTGACTTGTCAGTGAGAAAGTGTCGAATATCACGGATGGCGGGAGGTATATAGTACTGGTTCTACCCAGGAAAAATGCAATGGTCTGCCTCTACCACAAAATTAAATTGCATTGAATGTTGTTTAACGGCTCAAGCCGCCCCAGAGAGAGGGGAAGGATATATAGCAATCCGGGAACAGTGTCATACTCTTATTATCGAATAGAATCTTATGGTTCTTTAACTTGCTCGGAGAATAGACCGATACACGGGACTGCCCGGTTTACGTCCCCATCCGACGGACGAGGCTAAGGGAAAGTGTCTTGCCTAAGAACACACCGACGAAACTCAGTGGCACCACGGAGGATTAAACCCGGGGCCTCCGGTTACAAATCCGTTGCGCTACCGACTGCGCCACGCCAGCCCTTCTACCACAAAAAAAATTGACCGTCATATAAGGCCTAACATGCGCTAAACTTAAACAAAACATCATTCAAACAAACAAAAGACAGAAAGGATATATAGGAAATCGGGGATGGGAACCGTGCCCTACTCTTATTATATAATAGGTTCCTGTGACTCTTTATCATGCTCAGAGGATAGACTCCCAAACACTGGGTCGCCTGTTTTATGTCCTCATCCGATGAACGAGGCAATTCCGAGACAACATATACCATTTTCTGCCTTTAAATGTTGAGATCAATTTCCTGAACATTTAATCTGAACCGACAAATCATGTATCAAATTAGAATTCATTGAAATAAAATTCACGAGTTACGCTTTTTCAGACATCCTTACCTTTTAATTTAATGGAAAGAGTAATATATAACTGTACCCAATACTTTCTTTGCAGTTCCCCACTGAAAACCAACACTAAAGTGTTAAAGGCCTGTTTTTAATATCCTTTTAGAAAGATTATACTTTATAACCACAGCTGCAATTACAAATAAATCTTACGAATAATGCCATACCTCTAACTGGTTTCTGTCGACATCCTTGGGCAAGTTAAAATTAGAAATCTTCAGGCTTTCATAGTCATACTCCTGTTAACAAGTAGAAAAAGGAACACAAGTGTTAATGAACATTACTATTTCAAGGGTTTCAAATTTCAATTTGAAATGGCCTCTTTTCATCTATTGTTAATTGCATTCAGCAAAAACATGAAATATTTCAAACACTGAATACTTGCAAGTACTATCTATAGCTCTGTTTTCTGCGCAACATAGCTATGAGTAAGAATTGACCAAAAGAACACAATAATAATAATAATAATAATAATTCAAGTTTTGGTGGGACGTAGGAGGTGCCCATGCCCCAATATGGGTAAAGTATGAATAAGATGAATAATGCTATAAGAAATCCCAAACCAAAATTTGGGTGACAAAAGAAACATATTTTAAGTAATATAGATATAACATCTTACACGCAAACCTTGTCTACCTTCATTGTACATTTTATGGGCCATCACAATTTTAGTTCCATGGGAGCACAGAATTTGTAGAAGACAAAATTACTTATGCAACCCTTTACAACATACTATAAGGAAACCAGTTCCCAAATTTAGTTGGGCTAGGACAAAAAAATGTAAGAGATATAACCTGTAAACACAGCTTACACGCAAAATTTAATGTAAAATGAGACACATTTTAAGGGCTGTCAGAATTTGGGTTCCATGGGAGCCCAGGGGTTACAGGAACCAAAATTACTTATGCAGTCCTTAAGATGCTATAAGGAAGCCCATAGCCAAATTTGGTTGTGCTAGGATAAGAAATGTAAGAGAGATAGACTTGTAAAGACAGCTCACATGCAAACCTTGATGCAGCGGCGAGTACATAAGCTCTCTTATTCTTCAGTCGATCTAATAAAAGTTTGTTTTGGTCTGATAATTACTTTTGGTGCTATTCTACTGACATTATGAAAGGCACGTTTCTTGAAAGGACCACTATGTTTTTAGTTACATATCCATCTATTCAAAACTCCCCCAAACACTCATTAACCATCTATTCAAAACTCCTCCAAACACTCATTAACCATCTATTCAACACTCCCCCAAACACTCATTAACCATCTATTCAAAACTCCCTCAAACACTCATTAACCATCTATTCAAAACTCCCCCAAACACTCATTAACCGTCTATTCAAAACTCCCCCAAACACCCATTAACCGTCTATTCAAAACTCCCCCAAACACTCATTAACCATCTATTCAAAACTCCCCCAAACACTCATTAACCATCAATTTTTAATTAGACTGCCTTCCATCTCCAACATGCTGACATTACTGTAATTACTGTAATACCCTTGGTATGTAGTTACTGTAATACCCTTGGTATGTAAATACCGATATACCCGTGGTATGTAATTACTGTAATACCCTTGGTATGTAATTACTGTAATACCCTTGGTATGTAAATACTGATATACCCTTGGTATGTAATTACTGTAATACCCTTGGTATGTAATTACTGTAATACCCTTGGTATGTAATTACTGTAATACTCTTGGTATGTAATTACAGTAATACCCTTGGTATGTAATTAGTAATACCCTTGGTATGTAATTACTGTAATACCCTTGGTATGTAATTATTGTAATACTCTTGGTATGTAATTACTGTAATACCCTTGGTAAAAAAAAATCAGTGTAAAGCCATGCTGTTATGATGTAGTCAAGATGTCTTCCGTCATGTTCCAGACATTCTAGAATTGCACGAGATGGTGCGATGTGAATAATTCTTACTAGAATTGCACAAGATGGTGTGATGTGAATAATTCTTACTAGAATTGCACGAGATGGTGTGTTGTGAATAATTCTTACTAGAATTGCACAAGATGGTGCGATGTGTATAACTTCTTACTAGAATTGCAAGTGATGGTGCAATTTGTATAACTTCTTACTAAATTGCACGAGATGGTGCGATGTGTATAACTCCTTACCGGGGGGTTGATTTCCGTGTGCCAGGAACTCTTTTGGAAAGTCATTAAAGACACGCCCGGATGGTCAAATATGGTACTGGTAACCTGGGTAACAGAAACAAAATATAGTTTTTTTAATACAATACAACTTCAAAATACTGCTACGCATGACAAAAATAACCTCTATGAGGCAGCCATAGTACCTAGTGATCAGGAACTATGGAACGGAACACAATAACTCACATGGAAACTGAAAGAGGAACTGTGTATGCACTGAACACACAATTAACTCGGAGTTATTTTTTTAAAGCATTAAAATGAACGCCAAGTTTTATCTATAACTGCTGAACAAAAAAAATAAAATGAAAATGAATGTCAAGGTGGTAAATCAATGAGAACTCAGATGTATTTCATTCTATCAATTGGTAACACAAAATGTGACTGATAATGCGGAATGCACCATCAAAAATGCATTTTAATGTATTTCTTTAAAACTTTTAAAATGTCTCTTTTAAATGCATTGTGTTTCACTTAGCTCCATTTATATGATTGCTTATTGGCATGTACAGAAAATGTACATTAACAGAAATTAGAAATTTAAACATTCACATACCTTACTCGTCTCCGTGTTTATTGACGAATTAGAAACTCTCGTCTCCTTTTCTGGCATTTCCAAATCATAAAATCTCTGCAAAGATGAGATGCATTCATGAATTTATTGTTGTGTTAAATTTGCAATGAATTACAATTGTTTTATTCAATTTAAATACTCAAAAGCTTAAAACATTCATAAATGTTGTTATCACTTGCCCCTCACCGCTTTTATGTGAGGAAGCTATCTAGCTAGCTTGTGGAATGTCGGTGGTTCTACCCAGGTGTCGCCTATGCATGCAAATTGCCCAGAGGGGCACCTGGGGTCTTCCTCAACCAACGGAAGCTGAAAAGTCGCCATATGACTTCAGCTGTTGGTGTGACTATAACCTCTAATTCAATTTAATTCATACATGTTGTTATTATTGGAATGCTTTTGATTTCTTCATAAAATTTCTTTTAATCAAATTTTAATTTTACTGCCGGGTACATGATGGTCACATGATTTGATTTAACCAATTAAACTTACAGAGTATGATTATTTACCTACAAACAATGTATGTTCCATTACAATTTTGATTTTACATGGACAATGAACCAGGAAGAAGGATTTGATTTTGAACAGAATGTTGTTTAATGGCTCATCAACCCATTATAGGTTATTTAGAGCCATCCCAGAGAGAGACAAAGGATACATAAATTCCTATGCTTCTTCCACATGCTCCGAGGATAGACTACAATACAAGGGACAGTGTTCCCATCTGATACAAGGGACAGTGTCCCCATCCGATGGACAAGGCGAAGGGAAAGTGTGGCGCAGAGGAGGCTTGAACCCGGGTCCTTTTGATTAATAGTCCACTGTGCTATCCACTGGGCCACACCAGCCCCACCACTGTGCTATCCACTGGGCCACACCAGCCCCACCACTGGGCCACAGCAGCCCCACTACTGGGCCACACCAGCCCCACCACTGTGCTATCCACTGGGCCACAGCAGCCCCACCACTGGGCCACAGCAGCCCCACCACTGGGCCACACCAGCCCCACCACTGGGCCACACCAGCCCCACCACTGGGTCACACCACTAGGCCACACCAGCCCCACCACTGGGCCACATCAATACAGATAGAGTATACAATTAACTTTATAATTCAGATTGAGTAACAGTGGTCATAGGACTTACATAATCAAACAGTGGTCCTCCATATAAACCAGAGACAGGTAGAGTGGCTGCACGTGCTGCCAGACCATACCCCGGCTTCGGAGCTGTAACAAATAAAGATTTATCACATAAAAATGGCTTCTGGGAGTGTAATACAGCCATTACATAAATATCATTATAAACTACCGGTAGTTGATTTATTACATAAATATCATTATAAACTACAGGTAGTTGATTTATTACATATCATTAAAAAACTACCTTGATTTATTACATAAATATCATTATAAACTACCGGTTGTTGATTTATTACATAAATATCATTATAGTTGATTTAAAATTTTATAATTTAACATTAATGAAGTCATGCTAAGCCATGCTTTCCGTTGTTAACTGTGACATTATCAGTTACATGAAAGGTAGAATCTCACAATCATACTGGTTTATTACTGAGTTGTTAATTAAACCCCGTTGGCAAAAATAAAATTGATGCTCGGCAAGCTAACTTGTTTAATACAATAAAAAATAAGCACTCCTCTATTTATTTATAGATACTCAACTACCAAATATTACGACAAAACCATTATACCAAGAATTAAACACAGGTGATATGTATTTTGAATAATACGTAATTGCCTATTTAATACATAAACTTAAAAATACACAAACTAAAATACCAGCATTTAAATAGCATCAGCTATTTCTGGGTTGGTACTTACAGACTTCTCAAAAGTATCTTACCCGAGAAGTTGCCCATAGTAGCTATGGTCCTGTAGGCTTGTAGGTCACTGTCATCCCACGCACGACGAGGACGGTCCAGAAATCTTGACGGGGCTGAAATTATAATGTAACAAGATCCTTCTCAATCTGTTGGTAAAAAAGAAACAAAACATTACGGTCTACACTGTACCTCAAATAAGACTCCCATCATCCCCGGTCTACACTGTACCTCATATAGGACTCCCATCATCCCCGGACTACACTGTACCTCAAATAGGACTCCCATCATCCCCGGTCTGGTCTACACTGTACCTCAAATAAGACTCCCATCATCCCCGGTCTACACTGTACCTCAAATAGGACTCCCATCATCCCCGGTCTGGTCTACACTGTACCTCAAATAGGACTCCCATCATCCCCGGTCTACACTGTACCTCAAATAAGACTCCCATCATCCCCACAGGCCTTAAATACACAAACAATTCTAGCAATATGATTTTTTTAAACATTAATTTCAATGAACATAACCCTTCTGCCAGTAAAGCTAAAAACTTACAAGCAAACATAGGAGACTGATATCTTGTCTGATATTTGGGTTCGTACGCAGCGTTGGGTACTCTCGATGCCTTCCATGGATCTAGCAGTTTGGACGGTAATATTTTTTGTTCTTCTAATTCTTTGTACATCACGCTTCCTATTCCTGACTCATCCTTGAATTTTTTCAACTCTTCCATTTCTCGTTTTATTTTGGGGTCCTCGAACACCGGTTCGTCCTCATCGTCCGATTCTCCACGACTTTTTCTTCTCTGCCGCACTGGAACACAAAGCAGCACTGATTATTTTTGAGGAATGGGTATATGTTGTCAAACAAATTATAATGGGACTTCTGAATTGTTGAACACATCAACACATTTCGAGCCATTCCAAAACATAAAATCTCTGCAGTACATGACCGTGTTGAAAGATGAAATGCATTCATGAATTTATTGTTGTATATGTTATATTTTGTAACAATGCTATCTGTCACCTTAATGAAATAAAAACTATTTTATGTTTTGTTTTTTATGTTTTGTTTTCAACATATCGGTGAAGTTGTATTAAAGTAATATTCTAAGCATTAAACAAATGATTATTAACCAATATAATTTTATTGCCTTACACAATTCGAGGCTTGAACGCGAAACTATTGTGACTATATATAAATAAGAAATGCCGGGTATCTGACTAAGACCCCGCTGAATGCAAAACTTCCAATTGTCTGAAGTTGACCTTGTGGTCGCAGGTGATTAGAAATATGACGAAATGATATTGTACAACCTTACTTATCAACAAAAATATGAAAGTATTTGTGAAAGCATTTTGAAAATATCAGCAAAAACGACAAACAGACGAATGAACCGACGGTCAAGGCCAAACAGTATAGACTCACCAATTTTGGTGGGGGCATAATAACAAGAAGTTACAATAGTCTAGCTAATACTGATGGAATAAACATTTCTGTTCAGACATTAAAAGTAAATTAACAAAGTGGCATACTTATTTCTGGCAGTATAGCAGCGGGGGACGGTGGTGCCGGCCAGTCGTCGCGATCTATCTTCGCCACTTCCTTGGGCAGCGGTGGTTTACCGCCCGGAAAGGTACTCAGCTTTATGGCTTCCGTGTTTCGGATACCACCAGCGGGCGAGGAACTCCGCCTCGTCTTCACTACTGTCTTGCCTTGTGCTGCAGGTGGATTAGATGGTCATGGTAATGAATGTTATTTCACAACTCAGTTATAACATAAATTACAAATCCACACATTACACGGGAGTGCCAGCAGGGTGTCAGTATGCCAGAATCTGATAACACAAAATTTCAATATCGTAGATGGGAATTACATAGGTACATGTTGAACCTAAAATTTTAGAATTTGAGTCATTGTAAATCTAATTAACACAGAATCATTAAAACATAATTATCTTAGTATTACATAATTATCTTAGCATTATCATATGATGGTTTTTTTGTTTTTTTTCAACACATTTTGGGCTATATTTGACAGTCAAGTGAAGTATTCTTTTTCTAGTGAAGGAGGCAGACCACCCACTTTTTCCTGGATAAAAACAGTTCTGTATACCTCCCGCATCCATAATAATCGTCACTTTCTCACTTAAAAAGTTGAGCTCCCAGTGGGATTCGAACAAGCAGTGGTGAGAGGTGAGAAGGTTTCAAACTCAGCGTATTTACCATCTCGGCCAGGGAGGTATTTAGAGTAACATGCAGGGGTAGAAATTAACTTTTTATGAACTCGCAAACTTTGGCCAGTGCATAAAATTTCAACTCGCCAAATTGGAAAT
The DNA here is from genome assembly GCA_037043455.1 of Cyrtodaria siliqua. Lineage (NCBI taxonomy): Eukaryota > Metazoa > Mollusca > Bivalvia > Adapedonta > Hiatellidae > Cyrtodaria > Cyrtodaria siliqua. The sequence goes on along the minus strand of JAWPHD010003531.1, from coordinate 43,071 downwards.
CTACTGGTCATTACTATTTTCCCAGAGCTGTATTCTTGCAAAAAAAATCGCCCATGTTAGCAGCCGACAAAACTTTGCTAGACAGTGTCACTGATTACCATTATTTTGTAGGTAAAACAGCGGTGATCGAGATCGATAAAATGCGACACAGTGTTTTGTGCGCGCTAAAATAGAAGCTCAATAGAATAAAATATGACCTTGACAATGGTGTTGCTAACAACACGTACCCTGCAGATGTTGTTGAACAACTTCTAAAACAGACCAGAGAAGCATTTGTTTCAACTGTTAGTTATTATTTTATCCTTGAAAACCCGTAAAATCCTACATTTAAACCGCTAAATTTGAGCCCTGAACATGGAAGTGACCTAATGATACATAGGCATAAGAACAAGGGAGTGGTGGGAGCAGGCTCCCTCTAAAATATGCTACCCTAATATCAGAAACACCGACGCCAACATACCCAGCTGCATCATTCCACCTGAAATATACAAACAGAAAAATAATCAACTACATTTCAGTCACATTTCACAGTCACATTTTATATCAAAGGAATGTATAGTTGACATTATATGGGATATTTAGTTTGAATAACGCAGACATATTAAGAAGCACACCATTACAGGGATGTCATTATCTTTTCAAGTAAGTGGCCCACGGAGCACAGTAGCAAAGTATTCATTGTAGACAGGTAGATCAGACAATATAGCAAGGGGAAATCCGGCCTACCGCCTCTTAATGCCATCTCTGCATTAATGAATGAATGGTGTTTTATGGTACATCCTCACAAAAATAGATTATATTGTGCGCAAAAATTGATGAAAGATGAATTAATGAAGTAGTAAATAAAAATAATTAAAAATTAATGTAAATATATAAAGATAAAACTATTTACAAAGGGCTGATAATATAAACTATATATATATAAATCAACAAATGCCCGTCAATGGGTATATAAACAAGTAAATATATATAAAAACATATTATAATGATTTATATAGACCGATTTCTTTCAGCAAATCTAAAACAAGACTAAAATCTATAGTATCACATAACTCTACACATTCCAACAAGATGTGTTTGACCGTTAACGGTGCAAAGCAGGGTATACATTCTGGTAATTGCTCACCTTGTAATAAATATGAATTAGAGAAAGATGTTATTAACCTATTTTTGTATCATGTGTGGTATATAATTATGTTAATCCGACATGTATTACACGTCTTTAAAGAAGTGGGACTGGAAATAAATCAAGTGGATCTTGGCGTATCCTTAACTTTTAAATAGGATTTCTTCGGCTCGAGAAATTGGCATTCCCTGAACATTTTTTATTGACTTTCTTGCCCTTGATAAAATCAGGCAGATCTTGGCACTCCGTGAGCATTTAACTTTAAATACATGGGCTTTTCATGGCCTTCATAAAATCAGCCGACAAATCTTGGAACTTTTTATAGACTAGCATACAACGTACCTTTCTTGGACTTGAGAAATTCAGGTGGATCTTTGGAATACGAAAAATTAGCTGCAATAGAAAAATAAATCAAGTGTTAAAGTTTTTAAAGAAATTAATTAACAACTAAATGGTATCTATAACAATAATCTACGGAGAGATTATTTTTTCTTTGATTTTGTTCATTGGAATGGTATTTTTGGGTCATTTTTAGCAAATGTTAGGCCATATAATTGTGACAGTCGATTTTGTTTTATGGTAGAGGCAGAGCACCCCATTTTTCCTGAGCAAAACCAGTATGTTATACTCCCCTGCCATCCATATGAAGTGTCTTTAATACAATAATATGAAGAAACAAGAAATGCCACTGTAAGTGACAAATGCCCCCGAAGTGACCTCTAAGTGTGACCTTGACCTTGGAGCCATGGACCTGGATTTTGCACGTGACATGTCATCTTGTTGTGGTAAGCATTTGTGCAAAGTTATTTGAAAATCCGTCCATGAATGTCAAGAGTTATTAACTGGACACGAAAACACTTCTGTTTGACATTTGACCTCTAAGTGTGACCTTGACCTTGGAGCCATGGACCTGGATTTCACGCGCGACATGTTGTCTTCTAGTGGTGAGCATTTGTGCGAAGTTATTTGAAAATCTGTCCTGGAATGTCAGAGTTATTGACCGGACACAATTGTACGGACTAACTGATGGACGGACGGACGAACTGACGGACGGACGAATGGGGCAGCCACCCTTCAGGGGCATTAAAAATGTAGCTATCTAAAATTATTTGTATTTAAAGCAGAGTTGTGAATCCTGAACTCCCTGTTTATAACAACCTTCTAGCACACCTTGGTCACATGGTATTTATTAATCAAATACGCAGAACCAGTACCCAGTTTGGACATACAGCAATCAAGCATCAAAATTAGCTCATAGATTTGTCAATCAAATTTCATTTTGAGTTTGAACCTGCATAAATATAATCAAATCAAATTTTAGAGTTATCGATCGTTCCTCTTTATTTTACCATTGATTTTAACCCTTAACCCGCTACATATATATAATAGACTGTTCTTTCTTTGAATTACCGTATTTTACCTTGTATAGTACGCACCCGTGTATAATACGCACCCCCCTCTCGGAGGTCAAAACTAGGGTAAAAAAGTTGTTTCCGTGTATAGTACGCATCAAAATATTATGCTTTCTATTTCAGATAAAGGTGAAGTCATTTGTTAAGAAACATGAACAGAAGAAGCTTTTCATTTTCATTTGTATTTAACGCATATTCAGACTGTGATGTATTGTAGTAATAGTGGTAAAATAAACTAGTGGGAGGGGTGTGGGTGTGTTTATTTATTTGTGTTGACAGTAGTTTTCCTAGATGAACCATTCAACGAAAATAAAAAATAATAAAAAATCACGATCGAGAAAATTAGCGTACAAAAGAAAATATAATTACTTCAATCATTAATTGCCAATCTTCAGGGGAGTACCTATCTTGTATCATCTCATCAAAAAGCCAATTATAATGCCGCAGATAATTGTCCGTAATCCGATAATTACACCTACTAAAACGCAACAAAGTCGTTGGTTACCGCAGGGCTTTATATGACATAAAAAGCCCTGGTTACCGTAATCCATTACGCCGATTATACTAACATTGTGTATTCACGGGAACCAGAGTTTATCATAAGTGAATCAGATGGGTAACGCGTGAACAGTTACCTGTACCACATGGCTAAATCTGGTAAAGGTCACACGGCGTGTCAAACTGCATCCTCAGAAATAGTCGATACTCGCGGCAACTTCAAAGGATTATAAAAATAGAATAACACATTCTACCCATGTTTATAATGTGTCAAAACTGCAGCCGAGGTGCGATATTGTTTGACCCAATTATCAATCATCAAATGTGTACCGGTAAGCATGTTTTCACAAGCATTATTGAATAATTGCCATTTCAAAGTTGGGTGATTCTGCCTTTCTACGCCGTCTCAAATATATGTATTTCAAAATAAAGCAAAAACTTCATTAATTTTTTATAAAATATTAAATAAAATCCTATAAATATAAGAATAGAATAGAACTGTAACAATATTCCATGTACCAGTCTAATGTCTAAACAGCTGGAAGTCACGTGATATTACGTCACGCGATATAAACAACAAAATGGAAGGACGATTTTTCACGCAATTTATTGAAGTTTTACAACAAACATGCACACATTTACAAACATTTACACAAAAACAAGCATCTTAATACACTTTATTCATTTTTAATTCGAATTAAGTCAATATATTAGTTATATGAAGCGAGTAATTTACGAAAAAAATGTGTATTATCGGTATTCACAATTTTCTGTCTCGACGTCTGTTCGTCGTCAAGGTTTTTCTTCCGAGATTTCGATTTTCTGCAAGAGAAAAAAAAGTTATTTTTATTGTTTCCTTATATTGTACGCACCCCCCTTTCGAGAACCGTAAAAGTGGTCAAAAAAGTGCGTACTATACAAGGTAAAATACGGTAAGACATTTCATTTATGTGACAAAGGGATGTTTTGGGGGAAATGACTGTTCAGCAGCCAGACATTACGCGCAGGCTGATCTGGGTTTACAATGGACGCAAAGGCTATTTATAGTCGTGCTTAGCGGGTTAAGGGTTAATGTATTATTGGTGCAATATAGTCCACAACTAGTAATCTGTTAGAAAATATTTCCTTTGGCCTATTCAAATTATTATTTACAATGATTTTGAAATATGCAAATTAGTAGAAAAACTAACGTAATGCCACAAGTTTTAACAAAATCAAAATCGCTATACTTCTCTTTAAAGTACCAAGTTAATTGACATTTTGCAGACTATAGAATATGGCTTCGTTCATAGGAAATGAAAAGGACTGTGACCCATTAACACATCATATCAGGTTATAATTGGACTCTATACTTCTCTTTAAAGTACCAAGTTAATTGACATTTTGCAGACTATAGAATATGGCTTCGTTCAAAGGAAATGAAAATGATTGTGACCCGTTAACACATCATATCAGGTTATAATGGGACGCTATACTTCTATTTAAAGTACCAAGTTAATTGACATTTTCCAGAATATAGAATATGGCTTCGTTCATAGGAAATGAAAAGGATTGTGACCCGTTAACACATCATATCAGGTTATATTTGGACAGCAACCTTAGAGGGAGAGGAGATGAGATGAGGGATGAAGTTTCCAATCAAACATGCCTTCAGCAGGAACCGAAACAGTGCCATATCCACTGAGCTACTGAAGCACCGTTGGGGAAAAAACATAAGAACGATGACACAGAGTTTAAACATAGACGAAAAAACAACATAGGAACGATGCCACATAGCTTAATTAGCTTAAACATAGATGAAAAACAACATAGGAACGACGACACACAGCTTAAACATAGATGCATAAACAACATAGGAACGATGATACATAGCTTAAACATAGACAGAATATCGACAGGTTTCTTCTACTTTTCGTCTGAAAGCTGAAACAAAAATTATGGTCTAAAGAAACATAATAAATCAGATTACTCTAGTATTATGTCAACATCAATTGACACTAAATCAAATTTTGCAGCAGCCTAGTCCAGTGAATGAATTCTGGGAAAGTCCAATAGCAAACACAGCCTGCCTATATGCTTAATCAATACTTAATCCGAGAAGTGACAGCGAAAATACTGTAACTATAAATTAATACAGAAAAAGATACAATAGTTTTGCACTAAGCTCTTGAATTATTCTCTGTATATTACCATCCCCTGAGACTGCTTTCAGACAATATTATTTGTATTAACATTGTCTAACAACACAATTTAAGTAAAGTACCGTCCCTTGAGACTGCCCGGATAATGTCAGGGTAACACAAAAATGTTCTGTCTGTTTAAAATGTGTGTCATAAATACCAAATGATACGAAAGTGCAGCAACAGTGTCTATATCCGCTATCATTTGGCAATATTCAGATGAGATAAACATTTCCGTTTGACACCAATTTTTCTTCAGTATGTCCTAGGAGAGAATCTGCTCAAACATTTAATATGATTGTACTTTCCAAGAATGATTCAAACTAAAACAGAGCTGAATAAAATAGATGTGTGGTTAAATAACCGATCAGCTCAAACAAGTAATATTTAGTTGCATTTTACATCATGTTCAGCACATTTTAGGCTACATATGACAGCCTATATTTTAGTGGTGAAGGAAGCCCACCCATTATTTCCTGGGTAGAACCAGTACTGTATAACTGGCCATCCATATGAATCGACACTTTCTCATAAGTCAAGCTCCCACTGGAATTTAAACCCGCGTCAATGAGAGGCGAGAAGACTGCTCTCTATAGCAAAGACTTATCTGGCCTTATGTTGGTATGTGTGTTTATTCTATAAAATATCCATAGTAACTCACCTGGTCTAATGAACTGATGTGTGGTTTTGCTCTGCTTCGGCTCTGACTGGGTTCGCGCTTTATGCAGATATCCCTGCGAGCCTGCCTTAGTAAGGTAACTTGTGTTGTAAAACTTCCCATAGTTCACTTCTCTCTTCCTTTCATAAGAGGAATCCTGAAGTGAAAAAAACCAACACAAGTTTAACATAGAAATCACATTCAAATTTCAAACCAAAGTTCTGGAAACACATAATTTTAACAGGATTATAATTTTGAAGTACATGATATGTAAAAGATTGAAAACAGAATCTTTATTGCATAGTATAGACAAAGAGTGTATTTTTCTGCAGTATCACCACTGATAACAGCATATACCATGTTTTTCTTCTTCTTTATTTTGAGATCATAACCCATACAGTTACAATTGGGAATTTTAGAGCAATTTTTCATAAAACTGGGAAAAATACAGTAAAATATTCATTTTATCATTGTATCTTTAATACTGTTTACAGTACGCCAAGGTCAAACGCTAAGGTCAAAGAGGCATTTAAAAGCATTTCATACTCAATACTTGTTACACTTTCGCAAAAAAAAGGTCGCTTTTTTAATTAAGAATTTTTGTTTTAAAATTGGGAAAAAATACATGTTTTGGCATAGGGAATATGACTGTAAAAACAGCAAAAAACATGCTGTGTAGTTTCTGTAACTGCAGTCCGGGGTGGACATTCATGCAGATCTTTATCATGTTTGGCATTAATCCTGCTAAGCACGACTATAATAGCCTTTGCATCCATTGTAAACCCAGATCAGCCTACAAATAACTCGCAGGCTGATCTGGGTTTACAATGTCCATCTGCTGATCAGTCATTTTCCCCAAAACACCCCTTTGTCAAATGGAATGGTCTTAATTCAAAGAAAGAAAAGTCCATTATATATATATGTAGCGAGTCAAGGTTTAATACTGAAAGACACTGCAAATCATTGGGTAATCAATTGTTTAGAGCAGAAAAATCAATAACCTACTTCCTGCAGTCCACCAATGTTTGTGGTACTGATGACTTTTTGATGAGTTTAAATATTTTATTTGCACAAATTACAACTTAATTGATTAACAGTCGAGAATAGTTGAACAATATATTCATTATTGCAAAATAATTTGAGCCAGATCTATTAGTAAAATGATCATAAAATGTTCAGAAATTACATATAAAGCTTCTCGACAAGAGTTAAGCTTACATAAGTAGCTACACTTTACCACCACTTACAATAAATCATATCCATTTATCTTTTTATAAAAAACAGAAGGAAAAAAAAGAATGAACTTGTGCATCATGCTGTGAAATTGTTTTGTGCATTATGTGGTGGCAGACGCAATTCTGAGTCTGACATTTTCAAACATAGTATGGAGATTAAATTAAGAACACAAACCTGTGGCATATTATGGAAATTAAGAACACAGAAAATAGACTAGGTGAGCTCAATAAATTGAGAATTGTGAAATTAGATATAAAATCGCACAATACAAGTCCAATTGCATAATAGTTTATGATGATCGAATTCAGTTTTATTAAATAGCCCATCATTTTATTATGGATCAAAGTATAGGATAGAGGCTACGAAGAGGCCGAAAGGGAGGGAGCGTAGCGACCGACCACGTTTTCTTAATGGTAAAGATTTCTCTTCATAGACTCTCTATCCGACTTAGTGTTTGCCATAGGTTTTATCGATAGTCTCTACATAGGTCACGCTCTGCCTCTTCACCATGAAGACTGCTTGTAGCAAAATCTTCATGAATAAACGGTGCAAGTATTTGAAAATTGGAGACAACTGATTGGTTAAAAAAGTAGGGTAAACACTAAAGAGTATTATTGGTTAAATTATTTCAGGGCTTATTAGTTATATTTCGAGGGGTCAGCGCAAAACTAGTGTAACTGCATATGAATAAAGAAGGAGATACAACGGCTTTGCACTCAACCCTGATTTATTCTAAATAGTATGTATATTGGCGCATCCACTCAGTAACTGTTATCTACTCAGTTAGAGGCACTTGATAAAGAAGCCTTTGATTTAATATGAAGCCCTCAACAAGCTGTCAACACACCTTCAAGATGATACCAACAGATAAAAGTTGCCATTTTGATTCTGCTCAGTATTGACACTTTTATAATTACTGGTAGATTATAATTTGGAGAGTATCCCCCAATGGAAGATATTTTATGTGATTGTTGTGATTAGCAACAGAGATTCTCCGTCATTTATCATCCCTGTTAACAATGGCAGAAAAGAAAAGCCTTCATTTTTTGGTTCAGTCTTTAACATTTTAATATTTCTGGTAAAGAACTTGCAGGGGATACTTCTACCAATCTGCATTCTTCCATTTGACAACAGTGCATTGGCACCTCACCAAAGTTTGAATGACAATACTGATTTAATAAATCATTTCTGATCATCAGCACATTATTTAGGTTATTGTACAACACCCTAGACAGAGGAGATGGATACTAAAGAATCAAGGAACTGTGCCATTCTAGTAATATCGAATACTGATGATATGGTTCCTGAACATGCACGGAGCCTACATTCCAATACATTGGACCACCGAGGGTATGTCCCCATCCAACGGATGAGGCTTGGACCACCGAGGGTATGTCCCCATCCAACGGACGAGGCTTATGAGTCCTGCCTAAGAACACACAGAAGAAACTTAGTAGTGTGGCTGAGGCACGAATCAGTGATTACAGTATTAAGAGCATTTGACCACAGCGGACTATAGGGACATTTTTTATCGTGACTGAATGCATTCAAGCGACAAAGTACCACTAAGTTACTTTGGTTAATGAATAACTGAAAGAAATATATTACTAAGAATATTTTGCTAAACATTAAAGAAACTAACCCGCCAAATAACGACAAAATTACGCTACAAAGCTGTTTATTAAATCTCTATCCTGGTGTTCAGTTCATTTAATAATGTATATGTGCCAATTAAAAGTATAGGTTTATTCACGGTTTCTTAAAATACCCTTGACTGAATATGCGTAAAATGAATTATGAGTGTTGGTAACTCTTAATTCGACACTCCACCAGTTTTGGGGTATTGGCTGGTTAAAGCCTACGTTATTCTGTCTATAGATTTTGGATTCACAAAATATGTAAGTTATATAATTATATACGCTGTCGTCATTGTAAAATTTGCCAGTTGATGGCCGAATAGGACTTTAAAAAAAGTTGCCTAAAAACGAGTGTTAGGAAATTTACACTTATAATCACTATTTATTACCAGACATGCATCAGACATATCAGACATATCAGACATGTATCAGACATATATCAGACATGTATCAGACATGTATCAGACATATATCAGACATATATCAGACATATATCAGACATGTATCAGACGTATCAGATATATCAGACATGCATCAGACATATCAGACATATCAGACATGTATCAGACATATATCAGACATATATCAGACATATATCAGACATGTATCAGACATATATCAGACATGTATCAGACGTATCAGATATATCAGACATGTATCAGACATGTATCAGACATATCAGACATGTATCAGACGTGTATCAGACATGTATCAGACATGTATCAGACACGTATCAGACACGTATCAGTAATGTATCAGACATGTATCAGACATGTATCCAATGAACATTTAAATTACTGAGTTAAGAAATTAAATTTACAACATTTAGACAGTGTTCATAATACTAAAACAAGCATATATATCATTCATATAAAATTACACATGTCACAATTTAAACTGAACAAGAATACACAGTTACACTAACACAATTTATTACAAGAAAACTGAATTCTGATGGCAACATTCTTTCATTAACAAGATAGATAACTATGAAAGAATCAATTTTTGTTCCCTTGTATTTTTTTTGAATTTTCCAATCAACAGATCCACTTGTCGAAAAGATAACCATTAAACATTTGTTTTATATATAGGTATATAACGATTTAATTGTGCACTTGCAATTATCATAAAACTATCAACTGTCATGGTGCAAGGTTGATAAATCTCTGCAGTGTTTACACTTCCATAAACACCAGTTCAGCAGAATGTTTATAATGGAAACATTGTGATGAGAACTGTTTGGCAAACTACTCCCTACACACACTTACAGGAAATTGCCTTTTGATTTGTGCTGCCCGCCTTATAATCACAGAGTGTATCAAATGAAATTTATAATCAATGTGCTATAAAAATCAAGTGGTGCAGGCTGGGGAAGCAATATCAAGACTCTGGAAAGAAAATAGTCAGTGGGGTAAATGTTTGCAGTATCTGAGGCCAAGATGATTATTTATGGATTTGTTTTATATTTGAAAAATTATGCGTTTTCATAATAATTTAAATTATTCTTTAAATTATTCTCATATTACCAATTACCAATTTAATACTTACGCAGCAGTCAAATAGGAGTTTTCTGATAGCAATTGGTGAATGTATGAAATAAAGATAAAATACCTGTAACAGATGGAATGTTGTTGGAAGAATAACAATAGTAACAATATTCGCTGGGTAGTATCAGCAATATTCACTGGGTCATATAAGCAATATTCACCAGGTGATATCAGCAATATTCACTGGGTAATATCAGCAATAATAACCGGGTAGTATCAGCAATATTCACAGGGTAGTATCAGCAATATTCACTGGGTAGTATCACCAATATTCACTGGGTAATATCAGCAACATTCACGGGGTAGTATCAGCAATATTGAATGTGTAGTATCAGCAATAATCACTGGGTAATATCAGCAATATTGACTGTGTACTATCAGCAATATTCACTGGGTAGTATCAGCAATATTCACTGGGTAATATCAGCACTATTCACTGGGTAGTAGGAACAATATCGTCTGGGTAGTATCAGCACTATTCACTGGGTAGTATCAACTCTATTCACTGGGTATATCAGCAATATTCACTGAGTAATATCAACAATATTCACTGGGTAGTATCAGCAATATTCACTGGGTGGTATCAGCAATATTCATTGGGTAGTATCAACAATATTCACTGGGTAGTATCAGCAATATTCACTGGGTGGTATCAGCAATATACATTGGGTAGTATCATCAATATTCACTGGGTAATATCAGCACTATTCACTAGGTAGTATCAACAATATTCACTGGGTATATAAGCAATATTTACCGAGTAATATCAACAATATTCACTGGGTAGTATCAGCAATATTCACTGGGTGGTATCAGCAATATTCACTGGGTACTATCAGCAATATTCACTGGGTAATATCAGCACTATTCACTGGATAGTATCAACAATATTCACTGGGTATATCAGCAATATTCACTGAGTAATATCAACAATATTCACTGGGTAGTATCAGCAATATTCACTGGGTATATCAGCAATATTCACTGAGTGAATATCAACAATATTCATTGGGTGGTATCAGCAATATTCACTGGGTATATCAGCAATATTCACTGGGTGGTATCAGCAATATTCACTGGGTAGTATGGCAATACTCACTGCAGCCGGTGATAGTATTGTGCAAAACTTCAGACAATTTTGTGGTACAACCTTTTGCCCCTAAGGACATATTTTTTTCTGATTTGTTTAAGCACCCTGGCGAGTTTAGTTTAATGTGGCAAATACGGTAACATCATATTACGGTAACATCATATTATGGTCCCAGCAAACAATCACACATAATGGGGGAGGAATTTTCATTATAGGTATTATCAGCATGCATGTTGTTTCAGAAACAGACCAGGTGGATATAATAAGAACATGTTGAACAGTTTTTGTGTTTTCCCAACATTTGATAAGGTTTCTGGCACATTTCCACTCTTCACCAGTTCTTAACTAGTCATTGAATTCACTCATTCATTGCGAGTCAGAATCCTCAGAACATTGAGTCAGAAAGTATAAAGTATGAACGTCTTGTACAGTATCATGTTCCTTCTCTCATATAGCAGCTTCAGTAGCTCAGTGGACAAGGCCTTGCAGTTTAGAGCAACAGATCTCTGCCACTGGTGGGTTTGTTTCAAGGCAGAGGCATGCCTGATAAAAACTAGATCCTTCATCATCCTATGAGGTTGGTGTCCCAATATAACCTAATATAATGTGTTCTTGGACATAAAAGCCTCTGTCCGTGGGTGGGACGGTAAAGACGCTGCATCTAAAACTTGCTCGAATATCAACGCTGCGGGTTCAAATCCCACTCATAGCTTGTCTTGTCGAGAAAGTGTTGATTCTTAGGATGGCAGGAGGTATACAGTACTGGTTCTACCCAGGAAAAATGGGCTGGTTTGCCTCTACCACAAACAAAATCAACCTACATGGCCTAACAAACGACATTAAACACCATTCAAACAAACAAACACAGACATAAAACTACATTTGATTTCTCCTGTACAGTATTACATCCATTCTCTATTACAACTTTACTCTTGTACAGTATTACATCCATTCTCTATTACATTATCCAACCAGGCAGATACTGTGAGACCAGGTGTCCATGATTCATAATGGGACTAATTAATGAGAATGGTTCAAGGTCGGTATTATCATTTCCTACATATGTAGGTATCATAGTTAATAGACTGGTCTTGCAGCAAACAGTTTGCAATTTGGTCGGTATTCCATGAAGTACCTGCATAGGTAAAACACTATTTTCATAAACACCTGGTTCTTTTCTGCCAGAGCTTAGGAGCAGTTTAAAGGAGCTCTCCCTCCTCTCACATTGGATACACTGTGCATGTGTAAAATTATAGACAAGTAAACCAGGAGTTTTTTGACTGGTTATGCTGCCTTTTTATGATAAATCTATGCCATGACAGTTTATGGACTGTGAATATATTTATTCCATAAAAAAAATCTCATTTTAAAGGTCATAAGAGAGGATAAGAAGTCTAAATCAGACTTGTTTGAAATCCTAACATGTTCCATCTGCTGCAGATATTACCCACAATTCTGTCTGAATCTGCAAACTCAACTTCCTGACCTGAGAACCATTTTATCACAGCAAGAACGCTCGCTTAAATGTTAGCAAAATTGAAGAAACACATAAACAGGTTTCATGCATGTAAGATTCAGTTTTTTCAAAAAAACTCTAGCTGCTCTAAAAATAAAGCGAAAGAATGACAAAGGGAAGACGATATAAACCTGCAAGAAACAAATTCACCCGAAAGAAGTGGCAATCTATACACTGGAGTAAACCAAGACAATTTTTCATAAGTGATGCACACAAGTTCTGTATCACATCACCTTCTGATGGGCTAGAGAGGCTTTAAACGAATAAGGGGCAGATTCAGGGAGGTGGGCACAGGGTGCCACTAAAAGCATGGTGCGCCGCATCCCCCTACTAATCTCAAATCCGGTATCTGCCCCAGCCATCACATTCTGCAAGTACATTATAATCTTTAAGATTGTTTACTCTCTAAAAATACACTAACAATCATTTTTTGAGTGTTGTTTTTGTAAACAGACATTAACCACAACCAACTTGACTTGTTCCACTTTCTTAACTACTTACAGCCATCAGCTTCTTTACCCACTCAAAACTAAACATATATTCTAAGAGGTTTTTCATTTACCTTTTTGAAGCATTGATATACCTTTAAAGGGACTGGAGGTGATCTGGAAACATTAAGAGTGTTAATCTAAATATAATCAGATTGTGTTTCATATTCAACCATGACTCATTGTCCTTCCATCTAATTATTGTTAATGAAATAGTTTAGTCTGGAAAACTAGACGACTCAGCAAGTTTTGTTGATGAATTATTAATTCATAATTATGATGATTTCATCATTTCTTGTTTTGCAATAAAATCACACTGTATTTGAATTATTATGTAAATATCACATCCTCTTGAGGGTGCCAGTGGTTATTATCAACTCGAGAATGTAATGTCGACAGAGGCGTTGGCCGAGGCCGACAGTATCATTTTGAGGGTTGATACTATCCACTGGCACCCTCAAGAGGATGTGAAATTTATCTTATTATACGGAACACATACTCCTAATATCTTACTCGATATTGAAGAAAAAATTGTTGTTGTTGTTAAAAAAGTCTATTTTCAGAACTGAACTTTTCAAAAAGCTAGCGGGCCGATATTTTGCGCCATAACCTGATATGCGTTGAGGGAGATTGCGCGAAATATCAACCCGGCAGGTATGGGGATTTTACACAGAGTGTTTCCAGTGAGGTATAGTAAATAAAGAATGTTAGCAGTATAAATCCCCATTTAGATTAATATTTACGATTAAGCAAACAAAAAGGAGCCGAATCTTGCAGCTTTACAGACCGAACATTTTCATTAATAATAATTAACCGGAAGGTAACATTTCCGGTAACATGCAGCTTTACAGACCGAACATATTCACTAATAATAATTAACCGGAAGGTAACATTTCCGGTAACATTTCCGGTAAGTAACATTTCCGGTAACATTTCCGGTTACATTTCCGGTAACATGCGGCTTAATTTAATGCATATGCACATTTGATATGAAACTGACGCACATTATGGAAGTTTTCATTTGTATCTGAATTGACACCAATCCCTCTTCTAGATCGCCTCCAGTACCTTTAAGATTTATTAAAGCAAACAACAACTGCTATATTAGATCTGGAGATAACATATTGTTCTATGACAGATTTGAAGCATCTGGTGATTATATATAGATACAGACATTCTTGTGCTGCTGGTATTTCAGAAATAGGTGTGGTCACTGTGGAACAAAAGGTGTCAGAATTGTTTATCATCACTGGTTCTCTATAGAAGATATCACAGAAAGTTCAAGAATTCCAATATGTAGATCACAATATCTCCATCAGTTCAGGGAATCATATCTCGAATGTATCTAGGGCGTCCGTGGCCGAGTGGTGAGACTCTGACTTGAAATCACTTGCCCCTCACAGCTGTGGGTTCGAGTTCTCATGGGACCAGGAATCCTTACATGAGGAAACTATCCAGCTGGCTTGCGGAACGTTGGTGGTTCTATCCCGGTTGCCTTCCTGCGTACAAAAATTGCTGGGATCTTCCTCCAACAATGCCAGCTGGCAAGTCGCCATTTGACCATAGCTGTTGATGCGACTATAAAATCCAATACAGTTCAATTTGAATGTATCTGGAAGGAATCTATATTGGTTACATCAAATTAACATGGTGGGCACCCTAGATTCCCAAACAGAAGGCATTCACAGTCAAAATCAATAGTATCATCAAAATTTAGGGGAAATTTGTTATCTATAATATATTTACATGCAAGAGATGATATAACCTTCATCTGTAGGGTAATTACAAACAAACAACACAGATCATACATCAACACTTGTTGCTATATATAACAGCCATGTTGTTTAAATAGCAATTAACAGTGCACTATTTGTACCAGACTCATCTTTCACCTGTATGTTCATTACCCAATAAAACGGTTTTAACCATTTCTAACAATTCTTTATCTATCTCTATTTCACCAATTCCGGAACCATTTACCACACTTCCTTAAACCCTGCACCATATTCCTCTAAGAGGAATATGAAACCTATTTCACCAATGCTGGAACCATATCCCACTCTCCCCTAATGCTGCATCAGCCACCTCTATGAGGAATATGAAACCTATTTCACCAATGCTGGAACCATATCCCACTCTCCCCTAATGCTGCATCAGCCACCTCTATGAGGAATATGAAACCTATTTCACCAATGCTGGAACCATATCCCACACTCCCCTAATGCTGCGTCAGCCACCTCTTTGATGAATATGAAACCTATTTCACCAATGTTGAAACCATATTCCACGATTCCCTTAAAACCCTGCACCAACCACCTTTGTGAGTTATAAGACACGTTTCCCCCCAATGTTGGAACCCTACTGAATGCTTTTTCCTCAACCTTGCACAAGCCGCCTCTGTAAGGGATATGCAACCAATGTTTCGATCACACTTGTACGCCTGCATGGAAGATATAGCAGACGGCAGAAAAAAATTGTCTGTATATAAAATTAATGTATATAGAAATCAACAGAAAATTTGTGGGTGATACAGTAGACGACCATGCCCATCCCGCCTATCATCTGTGTAAAATCTACTTTTATATCTTCTTCATATCTTTCAAGGGGCTGGCGTGGCGCAGTCGGTAGCGCGGCGGATTTGTAACTGGAGGCCCCGGGTTCAATCCTCCGTGGTGCCACTGAGTTCCGTCGGTGTGTTCTTGGGCAAGACACTTTACCTTAGCCTCGTCCGTCGGATGGGGACGTAAACCGGGCGGTCCCGTGTATCGGTCTATCCTCCGAGCACGTTAAAGAACCATAGGAATCTATTCGATAATAAGAGTAGGGCAGGTTCCCGGATTCCTATGCAGTGCTCACGCTACCATAAGCCATGGTCGCCATTTGCGATTATTTTATAATACTGTCGATTATTTTAAAGAAATGTCGACAAGAAATGGCGATTAATGTAAAAAAAAAATATTTATTTTTTTTATACATTTTTTGTATAATGGTCTGTTTGACACCCCAAGAAATAAATGACTGCAATACAAATTACATAATCCGTTCACACCCCCTGTGATGTCGCCACGCGCTTATCAAATATCGCTTGTAAAAGTTGTTAATTCACTTAATTGGCACTTCGTTGTCGGATAATCGGCATTGTTGATACACGCAAACATCATGTGATTAATGGACCGAATAGCCAATCAGATATGCCGTTATTTGTTATCTTTCGGGCGATTGACCAATCAGACAATTCGTTACGCATCCAGCAGTAGGTACAGTTTCCTGTTTGTTTTTCTGTACAGAAACTACGAAGAGATGAAATTTAATTTGTGCACGCACTATTATGAACATAGTCGCTACTTTCATATGCATTAATAGCTATTCCATCATGATCCCGATAGTTAGCAAACTCCCCTGTGTATTGTGAGCTGTGAAAACACTTGCAATAAAGTAATTAAAACATTGAAACAATAAGAAGTTTGAATATTGTGCCTGGCTTCGTGTCGGCAGTTACAATTTGTCACAACTTTGAGATCGACAATTAATGACATTAAACTACATTATCCTACTATTAGGGTTGTGTTTTATTTCCCCTTTGATAAGAAAGACCATTTTTGGCATTCAAAACACATTAATGCATGAAAAAAGTTCGTAATTGATGGTATTTCCATTAAATGTTTTGAAATTTTCGGACCGTAAAAGTGCGGTGTCATAGTACTTCGGATGGTACATAATTTCGGATTTTTTTTTTTTTTTTTTTTTTTTTTTTACATAATCGAATGAGAAAAACTGTCCTTTACAAATACATGTTGGTGGAAAGAAAAACAATATATAGATGACACAGCTACATAAAGTATATTTCTATTCATTATTTAATCCATCATTCTTTGTGTTATCAATGTGTAAGGAGTTCCTGGAATCCTACTTTTAAATTATAATTCTAGTCTAGGCTCCTACTACTTTCACTTGGAGAAAGTGGTGACAAAAAGAAAAATATAGCCAGAGGAGGCCTGATAGTCTAATAAAACCTGATTGAAAATTTGGCTCTTACGATTGACCAAATTTTCTTACGCATTAAAGTTGGCTATTATTTTCTTAACCAAAAAATGTGTGGCTATTAATTTAAAATGGCCAGTGTGAGCACTGCCTATGTATCCTTCCCCTCTCTCTGGGGCGGCTCTAAATAACCTATACTGTGTTGATGAGCCGTTAAAAACATTCAATTCAATTCAATTCATATCTTTCAATTGCATCTCAACATAACCTGATTTGGGTTGAAATACTAAATGCCAATTATTAAATGTTAATTGCTTGTGTTACATGATCCTGCATAAGTCACTAGAATTATGGGAGCATTACTGGTTGTATGAATAAGGCTAATTATGTGAGTAACGAAATTACCTGGCATCTCTTTACCTACTATTTGTTCTTTCAAGACAACGATGTAATGAGTAATGAGCGTTAATTTGGCAATACATATTGTTTATGTGTACACAATACAGGGCTACATGTACATGGAATATTAGTTTGTAACTTAATGACGTGTATTATTCTCTGTAAATAAAGTCTATTATTATATAATTAGATATATAATTATTATATTATGTTGACGTTACTGACGTCATTGTTTTGGCGCATTATGTTTTTTCTGCTTAAAGTTTCCAGGTTGTTAGTATATAATAAATAGAATATGTGTTGGTTTGTCGTGAATATAGGATTTATTTTCATCTCGAAGTGAGAAAACTCAAATATTTTCCCTCATGCTAAAGCACTCGTGAAAATATGTTTTCTCACTTCTAGATGGAAATAAATCCTATATTCACTCAAAACCAACAAGTATCCTCTATTTATTACTACTCTAGTTAGACCTTCTAGTATCTAAGAAATGAACTTAACCAAAACCATTTGTGCAAACGAACATATATACCGAGTACTGCCCCAGCTGAGTAATGCCTAACTGAGTACTGCCCCAGCTGAGTATATAATGCCCAACTGAGTACTGCCCCAGCTGAGTAATGCCCCAACCCAACTGAGTAATGCCCCATCTGTGTACTGCCCTAGCTGAGTACTGCCCAAACTGAGTAATGCCCCAACTGAGTACTGTCCCAACTGAATACTGCCCACTGAGTACTGCCCTGACTGAGTACTGTCCCAACTGAGTACTGCCCCAACTGAGCCAACTGAGTACTGCCTCAATTGAGTACTGCACCCAACTGGTCCAACTGAGTACTGCCCCCAACTGAGCCAACTGAGAACTGCACCAACTGAGTACTGTCCCAACTGAGTACTGCCCAGCCGAGTACTGCCCCAACTGAGTACTGCCCAACTGAGTAATACCCCAACTGAGTAATGCCCTAACTGAGTACTGCCCCAACTGAGAACTGCCCCAACTGAGTAATGCCCCAACTGAGTAATGCCACAACTGAGTACTTCCCCAACTGAGTACTGCCCCAAATGAGTAATTTCCCAACTGAGTAATGCCCCAACTGAGGACCCTATTTTCCCCTAATAAGAGCACCTACCCTTATAGTAGCATCCCCACATTTTCAAAAAAAAAAATCTTCAAAATTCGACACAGTTCGATCTTTTGTATCCAAAAATCTCCCTCACCCCCCACACCAACCCCCAAAATTTGATAATTAACCTGCTGCTTATGCTCTTTAACCTAACGAGGCTACCACAACCTGACTGGCCGAGGCTACCACAACCTGACTGGCCAAACACTAAAAGAACCAGCCGGTCTCCAATCTTTACCAATATCTTCTATTTTAGACATTAAACATAATGTCTGCAGAGGCAGTAAATATCATCATTATTATAATCCAGGCTTCCTGGCCAATTGATCTTAAAGCCAATGCTTACACATCCATCACAGTTATAATAGTTATGCCAATGCAGATGTTATGAAAACTTAATAAGCCGTCTGCAAATGTATACAGCATACCAGTTCACTCCGAGTCATCAAACCCATAGCAGAGCAGACAATGAAAATTCAAAAACCCATAGCAGAGCAGACAATGAAAATTCAATAATAAAGCACTTTAACTTTTATATGAAAAATGTGCAGATGTATGGGGTTTATAGACAGCATCTCTGCAAACCAGTAATCAAGTAAATCAACCATTTTTGGTTATTCAAAAAACAACGAAAACTGTAAATCCATTGCCCCCTAAAAAATTGGTTCCATCTCCATGGTACCCTTGACCCAAACTCCAACAACAAAATAAGATTGGTGTGAGTGCATTCAGGGGCAGATCCAGGATTTCAGCTTAGTGGGGGGCGTAAGATTTTGGTCAATTTTCGGATCCGTTTCTAACCTCATAAAACGGTTGCGGTAGTGCCATTGATAGGGTAAAAAAGTCTGTTTTCAAATAAAAGGATTTAAAAATGTGTTAATTAAACCACTCATTTGCAATTATGCGTCGAGCGAGCTAAGCGAGCGAGAATGTTTTTTATACTGAGGGCGTGCATCGAAATTGTTTGATATTTTATCTACAGTAACATGGACATACATGTATGATCCGGAATTTTTAGGGGGTGGGGGCGTTAATATATTATTGCACATTTGTTAACATTTTTCTATGACTTACAAATCAGCATTTTTCCATGACTTACAAATTAATTTTCATGATAAATAATTGCTGCAGGTTTCTTCCACACTAATTGAAACTGAAAGCGAGAGTGACAACTACAGTTTATTTTCTCCAAAAGGTACTAACCCTAAATAATGTAATAATTTCATTTTATTTAAACAGTACTGACACTCGTAAAGCTTGTATTTCTTGAAAAAGGTATTTTTCTTGTAATGAGATAGTGAAATTGGGATCATCCCTCAGAGTGGAAGCATATGGGGCACAGCAAGGATATCCCACATATACCCTTTGCTCCCACCTTCACATAAAATGTCATATACTGCTTCAAAAACTTCTCGACATAAATCGAGGTACACCCAAAGCATCTCTGTAATTGACAGATTCATTGATGAAAAAGCAGCAGACAAATTAAAGCACCAGAAAATAGAAAGCTAAAAAATGAAAGCCAATGAAGTATGATCAGTTGTAACATCCAGACCATCATTCTGTTCCTCATTATTCCCAGAAAAAAATTCATTGATGAATAAGCAGCAGAGAATGCACCAGAAAGTAAACACACATAAGTGTTTGGAGGTGGATCAATGGCAACTGCATCATCTTATTATGCAATATGCAATCCATCAAAGACTGAAATAGGCTGTTAATATAACAGAATAGAGCTTAGGTTTAGATTTAAAGTAAACAAAGAAATGTTGCATACTGCATATTGTGCAGATAACGACTTTATGGTCCAGGTTAGCATACATTCCACACAGCATACATTGTGCACTAGAAATTGCAAGAAATTGCCAGACAAATTCAAATCTACAAGTCATGTTCTCTGCCTAGTGTGTTCACTGCCTAGAGAATCAGAGATTTCATAGATCCTTAAAGATTCATAAACTCTGCCCACCATTCCATTGTCCAAGCCCAATTTAACAACAATCCATAAACTCTGCCCACCAACTCTGCCCACCATTCATTGAAGGGTTGGCGTGGCGCAGTCGGTAGCACGGCGGATGAATTCTTGCTGCATTGTTACAGATCTAGAGACGTCAGCAGATCTTGCTGCAATGTTACAGTTCTAGAGATGTCAGCAGATCTTGCTGCAATGTTACAGATCTAGAGATGTCAGCAGATCTAGATGCAGTGTTACAGATCTAGATGTCAGCAGAAGAGATGAGTACAAATCTGTGGTTTTCCTCAGCTACACTGAGAATGGAACAGAGCTCTAGTATGTAAATACACAGTAACTGCAAGTAAAGTTCAAACCTCAGAAATGCCGTTCTATAAATATACAGTTACTGCAAGCAAAGTTCAACACCCCAGGAATGCCATTCTGTAAATACACAGTAACCGCAAGCAAAGTTCAAACCCCACAAATGCCAGTCTGTAAATATACATTTAAACAGCAAGCAAAGTTCAAACCCCAGAAATGTCAGTCTGTAAATATACATTTACTGCAAGAAAAGTTCAAACACCAGAAATGCCAGTCTGTAAATATACATATACTGCAAGATATGTTCAGACCCCAGAAATACCAGTCTGTAAATATACACTTACTACAAGAAAAGTTCCGACCCCAGAAATGCCAGTTTGTAAATATACATTTAAACTGCTAGCAAAGTTCAAACCCCAGAAATGTCAGTCTGTAAATATACATTTACAATGATTTACTGCAAAAAAAGTTCCAACCTCAGAAATGCGTCTGTAAATATACAATTAAACTGCAAGCAAAGTTCAAACAAAAGAAATGTCAGTGTAAATATACATTTACAATGATTTACTGCAAGAAAAGTTCCGACCTCAGAAATGCCAGTCTGTAAATATACAATTAAACTGCAAGCAAAGTTCAAACACCAGAAAAGTCAGTCTGTAAATATACACTTACAATGATTTACTGCAAGAAATTCCAGTCTGTAAATATACATTTACTAGGGCTGACTATTGAAGGGACAACTGACTATTGCAATAGTATTGCTATTGCTGAAAGTACAATTACAATATTATTACTATTGTGATATACTATTGCAATACTATTGCAATACTATTGCAATAGTATTGATAACAAGAGCTGTCGGAGAACAGCGCAGCTCGACTATTCGATTTTTCAGAGAATAATATAGCTAGTATAACTACAAAAAAAGTTCAAAACCCAGAAATGCCAGTCGGTAAATATACAGTTACTGCTAGCAAAGTTCAAACCTCAGAAATGTCAGTCTGTAAATATACATTTACTACAAGAAAAGTTCCGACCCCAGAAAGGCCCGTCTGTAAATATACATTTACTACAAGAAAAGTTCCGACCCCAGAAAGGCCAGTCTGTAAATATACATTTACTGCAAGAAAAGTTCAAACCCCAGAAATGCCAGTCAGTAAATATACAGTTACTGCAAGCAAAGTTCAAACTTAGATATGCCATTCTGTAAATATACAGTAACTGCAAGTTTTAACCCCAGAAATGATATTCTGTAAGTATAAACAGTGACTACAAGCAAAGTTCAAAACCCAGAAATTACACACTGAAACCCCAGATTTCATTAAAGCAAAACATACACAAACACTGCAAGTCCTTCTGGAATCATCAGTGTATACGAGGACCGTTCAGATTGTAATGCAACTTGTCCTTTAGGTGTGGAAGTGCCCACGGGTTTCACATGACAATTTATGCACAGGTAATTCCAATTTTTATCTTCCCAACAATACCAGTATTATAGCTGCATGTATTTTTTAACCTTATACAATTATTGCCTTTTGATGAGGTCGATACATGGTTTTATCAACCCGAGAAAAGGCATATTGACCGAGGACGTAGTATATGCCTTTCAATATGCCTTTTCTCGAGTCGATAAAACCATGTATAGACCGAATTCAAAAGGCAACAATAGTTTTATTATAAAATCAAACAAGAGGTCAATGATCTTGAAGCTCTACTGATTGATATTGATTTCAGGAAGTAGTCGCTACAGACTTGTTTTTTGAAATTATTTTTAGCCGTGGCGGCCATCTTGAATTTCCGGCCGACCTGAAATTTTGCTAGGATCAATTAGACATCAAGAATTTCTTTAATTTTTTGATTTCATAATAACATAAATTGTTCAATTAGAAACATCTACTTATATACACTAGTGTAAAAATGGTAGGAAAAAGAGCTGCAAATATGGAAGAAATACGGGGTTATTATAAGACTCGCTATCAATTAAATATTTGTGAAAAAGATATTTATCCTGAAGTTTATACTGTTTATGGAGAGAATCAATTTTCCTATGCAACTGTTACAAGGTGGACTACAGTCAATTACAGATGCTTCTAAATCTGGAAAACCTCGGACAGTTACTGTGGCAAATATCATCCAAAAAGTGAAAGATATTGTGAAAGGTGACGCCAGATACACTACACTACAAATAGTTAGGCTTGTTGGGATCTCATCAGGAACTGTGCGCAACATTCTGAGAAACCATTTGAAAATGCAAAAGATTTATGCCATTTGTTAACTGACAAGCGAAAGCAAATACGTGTTTCAATGGCTCTGGTTCAATCCTCCATGATGCAACTGAGTTTCATCGGTGTGTTTTTGGGCAAGACACTTTCCCTTAGCCTCGTCCGTCGGATGGGGACGTAAACCGGGCGGTAACGTGTATCAGTCTATCCACCGAGCACCATAGGAATCTATTCGATATTAGAGTAGGGCAGGGTTCCCGGATTCCTATGTATCCTTCCCCTCTCTCTGGGGCGGCTCTCTCCTATACTGTGTTGACAATCCGTTTAAACAACATTCAATTCAATTCCAAAATATGATAAACGGCGATTTGCGGATACAGTGACAAGTGATGAGACAGGGGTTCATTTTTTGGAGCCACAACTTAGTTTCTAATAAAACATCGGGTACGAGAAATTGCCGAAGACCTTGTATCGTCAAACGTACCGATAGTGTGAAGAAGACAATGTATGCTATATTATTTACTACTCAAGCTCCAGCCATACAAATTCCTGTTCCGAAAGGAAATCTGCCAATGCAGCATTTTACAAGAGAAAAATGTTAACAAAGTTAGAATTTTACTTCTTAAAACGCCGACTGGCAACAGGCTTGCAGCATATCAAACTACTGCATTACAATGCTCCAGCACACAAGACTTTCCTGGACAATAAAATGGTTACGGTTCTACCACATCCCCTATACACTCCAGACCTAGCCTCTTGCGACTTTTCTTGTTCCCCCGACTTAAGAAACATTTATCTATGAAAAGATATACAGTGCGGAAACATCTCGGGGCAGCGGTTTACCAGTGCCTTGCCAGTATACCCAGAGAAAAGTATGACAAAGCGTTCCAGGATTGGATTTGTCGTTTAAAAATGTGTATATCTGTTCATGGGGATTACTTTGAGAGAACGAAATTTAAACAACAGCGCAGCTCGACTATTCGATTTTTCAGAGAATAATAAATTATATAGCTAGTATATACCATCAGAAAACAAGGCTAAAACAATGTGGGGTGGGGTTGGGAGTGCAACATAGCTATGTGTAAGAATTGACCAAAACTACATAGAAATATCTAAAAAAAAACAAAAAAACAAGAGGTCAATGACCGTGAAGCTCTACTGATTGATTTTGATTTCAGGAAGTAGTCGCTACAAACTTGTTTTTTGAAAATTTATTTTTAGCTGTGGCGGCCATCTTGATTTCAGGCCGACCTGAAATTTTGCTAGGATCAATTAGACATCAAGAGCAACATTCCTGTGAAGTTTCATGAAAATCCGTCAAGTGGTTTCAGAGGAGCAGTCGCTACAAGATTTCATTATATAACTCTATGTAAACAAAGATGGCCGCTGACAGCCATGTTTAACATCGAATCAAAATGATTTTTGACAAGGACCAACATCATGTCATGCTGATCATTTTAGAAAAAGTCCCATATCAATATCACTTATATTTTCAAGAAGTAGTCGCTACAAACTTGTATTTTGAAAATCTATTTTTAGCCTTGGCGGCCATCTTGAATTTCCGGCCTACCTGAAATTTTGCTAGGATCAATAAGACATCAAGAGCAACATTCGTGTGAAGTTTCATGAAAATCCGTCAAGTAGTTTCAATCGCTACAAGTTTTCATTATATAACTATATGTAAACAAAGATGGCCACTGGCAGCCATGTTTAACGTCGAATTAAAATAATGTTTGACTCTGATAACCATCATGTCATGCTAAAAAGTCCCATATCAATATCACTTATAGTTTTCAAGAAGTAGTCGCTACAAACTTATTTTTTTAACATCTATTTTTAGCTGTGGCGGCCATCTTGAATTTCTGGCCGATCTGAAATTTTGCTAGGATCAATTAGACATTAAGAGCAACATTCCTGTACAGTTTTATGAAAATCCGCCAAGTAGTTTCAGAGGAGTAGTCACTACAAGTTTTTACTATATAACTCTATGTAAACAAAGATGGCCGCTGACAGCCATGTTTAACGTCGACTCAAAACGATTTTAGACAAGGACCAACATCATGTCATGCTGATCATTTTAGAAAAAGTCCCATATCAATATCACTTATAGTTTTCAAGAAGTAGTCGCTACAAACTTGTATGGGTGAGGGGGCGGGGGAAAGGAGGGAGCCCATGCCCCAATATGGGTGAAATATGAATGATGCATAATGCTATAAGAAATCCCAAACCAAAATTATAGATATATACATGCTTACATGCAAACCTAGATCTGCCTTTATTGCACATCACAATTTGGGTTCCATGGGAGCCCAGAATTTGCAGAAGACAAAATTACTTACCCAACCCTTTACAACATACTATAAGGAAACCAATTCAAAAATTAGTTAGCTAGGACAAGAAATGTAAGAGATATAGACCTGTAAACACAGCTTACACGCAAAATTTGATGTGAAACAGACACATGTTAAGGGCTATCAGAATTTGGGTTCCATGGGAGCCCAGGGGTTACAGGAACCAAAATTACTTAAGCAGCCCTTAAGATAATGCTATAAGGAAGCTAATGGCCAAATTTGGTTGTGCTAGGTTAAGAATTGTAAGAGATATAGACTTGTAAACACAGCTTACACGCAAAATTGATGTGAAATGGGACACATTTTAGGGGCATCATAATTTGGGTTCCATGGGGAGCCCATAGGTTACAGGAACCAAAATTGCTTATGCAGCCCTTAAGATAATGCTATAAGTAAGCCCACGGCCAAATTTGGTTGTGCTAGGATAAGAAAATGTAAGCGATATAGACTTGTAAACACAGCTTACACGCCAAACCTTGATGTGGGACGCCGCCGCCGACGCCGACGTGATTACATAAGCTCTCTTATTCTTCGAATAGTCGAGCTAAAAATGATCACATTTGTTGTTATTATGTTTGTATAAACTCAGTTGCACTACAATCTGAACGCTCCTTGTATAGCTGCATTTAGTGACACAAATGTGCCTTCTTCTTAATGTCTTCATAGTACAGACATAAGATATATGTAATCTTCAGAGCACATCTGTTTGGTAACTGTTGTGGTAAAACATTATCAATGATAATGCTGGATGGCTGCTCAGATTTTATTATATAGACTGCAGAAAATAATAGCTGGGCTCTCAGATTTTCCTATTTCCTAAATGTCAAGATCGAGTGGGTTCTCAGATTTCCCTGAAAATATTGATTGGTTCATAGAATTTCCTACTATGAGATATGGGTTCTCAGATTTACCTATTTAAACACTACAGAAAATGCTGGATGGGTTCTCAGTTTTCCCAATTATTTTTCACTATAGAAGCTGTTGGACAGGTTCTCAGATTTACCTGTTTATATATTACAGAAAATGTTTGGCAGATCTATACTGATGTTAACCAGACCAATATCCTAGGCAGATTATTATGGCTTCTATATCAGATGGGTAACAATATTGATATACATAATGGTGTCTGTGCGCTGTTTTTATAATCATTATTCATGTTTCCGACAGACTACTGTGCTGAACCCTGTAATACTACATGTAAACGCTAACATAGTCGGAGAATGGTGAATATTGTTCGGGGCAGAGACATAATAACACAGAGATGGGAGACTTCCTTTTTCAAACAGGAAATTCTCGATACTTCACATTATTATGCACTTTCATTTGTAACTGGATATAAATTGCAATTTCTTTAAACCTGCATATGGTATAAAAGAAAATCATATTTCGATTGCATTTTGGTATTATCAAAATATTTCCTACCAGTATGCCACCACCTCTGTTGAACCTAAGAGGAAACGCTGCTTATGGTTAACAATTATGAATAACAAAAATATATACCAACAAATTCCTATCATTTATTTGTTCAAAGCACTAAAAGTACTGAAACACACTTTATATACTGAAAAAATAAAGCTTATAATAGTAAGCTCTTTTGCACATCAATCTCATTAACATCAGACCCTTTATCACGCTACGATCCTCTACAATACTAAGGATCTGACAACACTCCATTCGAAGTCACGTCAGATTGACCTTACGATTAGCCCCTCAGATTTCAGCCTACAAAATTGTTCGATATAGACTGCTTCACTGCGCATGTCACGATGCATTAAAATGCTGTGGAGAAGTCTAGGCTCGGTATTGAAAGAGACAATGTCTGTAACTTTTAGTGTTTAAAACACAAAATAATTGCATTGACAAACATAACACACCAACCATTATTGAATATTTACTGAAAAAAACACGGTTTGACGGAATTTAATGGCGGTACAAAACAATGTACCGATTTGAGGGATTGAACCCAAACTAAAATTATACTCGCATGTTAGTAGTCGACGTCGCTATCTACTGAGCTAAGCGGGCCAGATGTAATATGACTTACTTTTTAGAATATCCAATATCGTAATAATTTCGGTGGAATATATATTTTCAAAACACATGACATCGCCTATGATTTTCTTCAGTTTTTTGATGTAAAACATGCCATTTAGTGCATTTCTTTGGGGAAAAAATTATCGTGCAATCCACAGCAATAACGCACAATGACTCTATGCGTTTTATGTGGATTTTGGTATGTTCAGTTCACTCGAATGGCATGTAAAGTGCATATGAAACACACAATTTCATTGGTAGAATTTAGTTGATCTTCTCATGAATATTGATTAGATAAAAGGTTGATCTGATGTGACCTCCAAGGCAGTGTTGTCAGATCCTATAGCAGAGTGTACCAAAGCATAATTAGGATATGATTTTAATGAGATTGTTATGCACATTTAGCTTAAATAAATGTAATGTTATTTTATATTGTGAAGTATTTTAAATCATCGGCATGACTTAGGTTGATCTTCTTTTTCGATTACTTTTTGTATTCCAATGTAAGTATCACAGTTATCTCCCATTTAGTTAAAACATACTATTTCACATTTAAAAATACAAATAAGGTAAAGAGCAAGATTAACCCTTAGCCTGCTAAGGGCGACTACAATAGCCTTTGCATTCATTGTAAACCCAGATCAGCCTGCAAGTAACTCGCAGACAGATCAGGGTTTACAATGTCTGGCTGCTCATCAGTCATTTCTCCAAAACATCCCTTTGTAACATAAATGGATTGGTCTAAATTTAAAGAAAGGACAGTACATTATATATTCATAGCGGGCTAAGGGTTAAACATTACAAAATAACTGTTATGTGTCTCAAGTTATACAAATCTCTAAAACAATTGACAATTTCCTTGCCATTATAAAGATATAGGAAACCAACGTTTTCCGTGTGGAAAACCCGTATACAACGTCATTACTTTGTTGGTACACTTCAGATAGAAGGCAGGGTGAGCAGGGTGAGCATTCGCAGTAAATAAAAAATTGTCAGGGAATTTTAAACACTTCAGGAAGTGAAAAAAATATATGTTTTTTGGCGATTTTTTGCGTGTATTTCCTCAATTTTTCGAGTGAATCGGTAAATATGGATGATAGATTTTATTTACCCAGCGGTTTTTGAGATATAGCCACTGTGGCGGCCAGCTTGAATTTCCGATCGACCTGAATTTTTGCTAGGATCAACTAGACATCAAGAGCAACAATCCTGTGAAGTTTCATGAAAATCCGTCAAGTAGTTTCAGAGGAGTAGTCGCCACGAAAAAAGTTAACCGACGGACGACGGACGCCGCACCACGGCATAAGCTCTGCTGATCTTTGATCAGTAGAGCTAAAATTGATCAGTAGAGCTAAAAACAAATGAATTTAGAACGATACAGACTCGAGACTCATTTTTTTGTCGATTTTGACTTGGATGACTATGGAAATGACGAAAATGTTTGGTTTCAGGAGAGATGTGTTAGGGAAAACTTCCATCCACGCCATCTCAGACAATATTTAGACCATGGGGTGCTTTTTCCAGCACCCTGAAGAAGCATTACCCCATTTTTCCTTCAATATGATTTGGGAAGCTGATCTTTGGGAACAGCTGGTCACCGAGACTCCGATACGTGTAGGATTTGGTCAGGTTTATAAAAATTAGTGTAACTTTTGAAGTTCTCTATGGATTTTAAAGATTCTTTCAGCACTAGAAATGACTTAAAATTGTCTACAATCTACATACTGGGTTATCAGAGAAAAATATATCTTACAGAAAATTTGGGTGACAGTAAGGTAGGACATCATTTTATCGATTCACATGCTCACGTATGATTTTTTTATGTTCATTAAATTAGTTTTTGCATGAATATTGCTTTAAAATCATGTTGATGTATAGGGAATTTAAATACCTACATAATGATATATAGTTTTGTTAATTTATTTTTAAAATTTAAAAAAAAGTAAAACATCACCAAAATGTAATTTTCTGCAGCAGCAGAAACCGCAAAAATGTTCAGATTTACAAGAATACTTATCAGATTTGCCTGCAGAATGAAATGGGTTAATATAACTGATAATTTGCCCATGACCGCTTCTACACATATCCTGAGAATCTGGTCAACAAGATTTACTTGTTATTTACTTGCTAAACTTATTTTTATCAGTATATAAAGAACGATATGGATAATGAATGGGTTTATGTAACTATGAAGTTGACCATACGTCTTGGAACTTTTGTCATAAACAAATGTACTACTTATCTTCTATGAGTAAACGATTTCAAGATTTAATGCTTTTCATAGTCTCAGGCGAGTCTTAGTTGGGAACATCAATTATAATGCACATGTAATGGATACTTCTGTATCCATTTAAGTAATTTTATGAAGAAACCTCTAGAATAAAGAACAAAATATTAACAAATCTTAACTGAATAAAACCTCATCGCAATCAAACTGAAATAACAACAGCTTCAGCAACACGACCAGGAGAAAACAGCTTTTCTCTAAATGTGATTTCTTATTTAACAAATATCAAATAATATTCACAACATCAAGAAATCTGGAATAATACCAAATAAGCAACAACTGCTACATAAATAGAAATAATTCTCAAACAACAACAACTACAACAACAACAACAACAACAACAGGAAGTGGCGTACAGTGAAGACTGTGACTGATTCACTAACCTGTACCTGGTTTGCGGAGTGCCACAGTCTGCCAGGAAGACACATCCCTGCAAGGGTGTGCATCAAACACTGCAGACAAATACAGGCAAGTTATACTTCATATCATTCATACCAATCATAATTCATTTCTCGACTTTTTACGCTTCAATCCGCAAAGCCAAAAAAACGTATTTCTTTATTTCATATTTACAATCAAAATTTCACATTTTTTATTCGAAATCCCTTAAAACCCTTTTGCACAATCAAGTATTTATAGGTATGACAAAGAGAAACTTAAGGAGCCCCTGACATGGTCGGAGTGTGGTTTTGCTGCATGCGTCTCTCTTCAAGGCCTCAGTTACTCAGTGGATAAGGCCTTGGCTTTGGAGACAACGCTTTCTTCCCCGCGTGGGTTCATTCCCTGCCAAAGGCATCTTTGATGGGAAACATCATCCTTCAACTCATCTCCCTCTGAGGTTGCTGTCCCAATATAACCTAATATGACGAGTTAATGGGACATCAAACCCAATTTCATTTCTTCATGGTCACTATATCTGGCATGGGTTTAAACTTTGTATGTCACTGATTTGATTCCCTCTGTGATCACTGTGCCATCAATCTCATTAAAAATATATCCTAATTATTGCTTTGATACTCTCCGCTATAGGATCTGACAACACTGCCTTGAAGGTCACGTTAGATCGATCTTTCATCTAATCAATATTCATGAGAAGATCAACTAAATTCAACCAATGAAATTGCGTGTTTCATATGCACTTCAGATGATGTTCGAGTGAACTGTACAAACGAAAATCCACATAAAACACATATATCCGAAAAAATATAAAGTCGCCGTGTGTTAATGCTGTGGATTGCATGATAAATTCAATGAAATGCACTAAATGGCATGTTTTACAGCAAGAATACGAAGAAAATCATGGGCGCGGTAATATTTTTTGAAAACATATTTGTATCTGAAAATATATATTCTACCGAGATTATTGCAACATTAGGTTTCCTATATAGTATGTATTAATACATCTGGCCCGCTTAGTGCAGTTGGTAGCAAGATAGACTATTGCGACATATATTATTATTACCCGCTAATGTAATTTTAGTGTGGGTTAAGAGTTCAACCCTACGAAGCGGTACTTTTTTTGTACCGCTATTGAATTCCATCAAACAATCTTGGTTTTATTCAGCAAATATTCCATAATGGTTGATGTGTTATGTTTGTCAATGCAATTTGTTTGTGTTTTGTAAGCTGAAAGTTACGGACATTGTCTCTTTCAATACCGAACATAGACTGCTCCACAGAGTTTGAATGAAACGTGACATGCGCAGTGAAGCAGTCTATACCGAGAGATTTTGTAGGCTGAAATCTCATTGGTTAATCATAAGATCAATCTGAATTAACCTCCAATGCAGTGTTGTCAGATCCCTAGTAGTGTAGAGTATCATATCCTGATAAAGGGTCTGATTTTAATGAGATTGCTGTGCCATATTAAACCTTACAAATACTATAATGTCATATCAAGTATTATGTTCATAATATTCACAACATTTCTCACAACTTGCATATCCGGGTTTTACACCAGTGATGGAAAATTTGATCTTACACATGGGAGCAGATAAGTCACTTACATCAACAAGAGGCCCAAGAGGGCCTGTGAACGCTCTACTGGCTGTTATACCATTGATGAATCGAGTCGTACTACATGGTGTCTAGAGTGTACACAAGGTTTTTCAAGTATTTGACCTAGTGACCTAGTTTTTGACCCCATGGGACCCATTTTCGAACTTGACCAAAATATAATTAAGACAACATTTCGACAAAGTTTCATCAAGATCGGGTCAGAAATATGGCCTCTAGAGTGTACTAGTGACCTAGTTTTTGACCCTGTGTGACCCTGTGTGACCCTGTGTGACCCATTTTCGAACTTTAGCAAGCTATAATTGAGACAAATATTCTGACAAAATTGCATCAAGATCGGGTCAAAAATATGGCCTCTAGAGTGTACACACGGTTTTTCCAAAGTTTGACCTAGTGACCTAGTTTTTAACACCATGTGACCCATTTTTTAACTTGACCAAGATATAATTAAGAAAAACATTTTGACAAAGAGTGTACACAATGTTTTTCCAATATATTTGACCTAGTGACCTAGTTTTTAACCCCATGTGACCCATTTACAAACTTGACCAAGATATAATTAAGACAAACATTCTGACAAAGTTGCATCAAGCTAGGGTCAAAAATATGGCCTCTAGAGTGTACACAAGGTTTTTCCAATATTTGACCTAGTGACCTAATTTTTAACTTCATGTGACCCATTTCCGAACTTGATCAAGATATAATTAAGATAAACAATTTGACAAAATTTCATCAAGATTGGGTAACAAATATGACCTCTAGAGTGTACACAAGTTTTTTCAAGTATTTGACCTAGTGACCTAGTTTTTGACCCCACATGACCCATTTTTGAACTTGACCGAGATTTCATTGAGACAAACATTCTGACAAAGTTTCATCAAGATCGGGTCAAAAATATGGCCTCTAGAGTGTACACACGGTTTTTCCAAAGTTTGACCTAGTGACCTAGTTTTTAAACCATGTGACCCATTTTTGAACTTGACCAAGATATAATTAAGACAAACATTTTGACAAAGTTTCATCAAGATTGGGTCAGAAATACAGCTTCTAGAGTGTACACAAGGTTTTTCAAGTATTTGATCTAGTGACCTAGTTTTTAACCCCATGTGAACCATTTTCAAACTTGACCAAGATATAATTAAGACAAATATTCTGACAAAGTTGCATCAAGCTCGGATCAAAAATATTGCCTCTAGAGTGTACACAAGGTTTTTCCAATATTTGACCTAGTGACCTAGTTTTTGACCCCACATGACCCATTTTCGAACTTGACCGAGATTTCATTGAGACAAACAATTAAGACAAACATTCTGACAAAGTTTCATGATGATTGCATCAGAAATGTGGCCTCTAGAGTGTACACAAGCAAAAATTAACGGACGACGGACGACGGAAGACGGACAACACACCATCCCATAAGCTCTGCTGGCCCTTGGCCAGTAGAGCTAAAAATGATGCCGATTATGTCAAGTTAGATCGTTTTGTAAATAAACATGCAAAACGTTGATTATTGGCAACTTCAATGTGCAAAATGGCAATGGTATGCAAGACAAAAGAATTTATTAAGGGTATCTGGTGAAGATAGGGAAATGTCAACCCTTGGTATAAGTGTAACCTTGGCAGTGCCTCGAGATAAAAACAGTTGTACCTCTCCCTGGAATTCCAGATCTTCACCAGATATGGATAACAGATTCTTACAATTAAACTAAAAGGGTGTTCCACGATCTGCCATGTGCTTATGGCCAGTTATGAGGTTGGTAAGGTTGCAGGTTGCAGATTAAAGTTTTATGAAAATGAGTATAACTCTGCCAAATTATTGGACATGTGTTATGACAATTCTTGAGGTAAAATGAAGATGTGAAGTTTTATGACCAAGGTTAGGTTGCAGGTTGAAGTGTGACACACGACAACAGACGATGACAACGGACGACTGACGAAGTGATCCTAAGTGTTTTGCCATGCTATGCAGGCAACACAATTACCTGCACATTGAAGTTTGCTTTTTTCTCATTTTGCAAATAATCTTTAGAGAATTAATGCGTACAAAATAATGAGTGTTTCAAGAACAACAACCTCAAAATCAACTATCATTTTTTTGGCATCTCTTTTGAGGACCCTCAATACACTATCTCCAGGACAAGTTGGTTACGCAGTTGTCAAAAAAATAAAAACACTGTTCCTTAATATATACCTTAAAAATCGAATGAAATAACTTAAGTACAACACTGGTATTGACTAAACCTAAACCTGACTGTATACTGAGTATATATATCACTGTCATCACTCTGTATCTGTATGATACACATTTCCGTTGAACTTTACGATTACAACACCGGGTTGGTTGGCTTTGGTTGCGTATGAATTAAATAATAATAAAAGATAAACTAAATAGTAAATTGAAGGAAAGAAGGTAAATAAAAGTGGTAATTTGTATCGATGATGATAGCGCTTTAAGGCTATGTCATAGACCATACTGGTGTCGTAGTAAAAAAACTCCCGTAATTAAATCCATTAGCGGTAAAGACGAACTTTTGGATTTTTGAAGAGGGTATGATTTCTTAAAACATGTGGAGGTGCTTCTATTAGAGAATGCGCAATAGGGGAAATACTATATAATATTATAGTCCTGGATTATTTTGGGTCTGTAAATTTATTCATCAAGGTAGGAAAATGAAGTCCAACCAATCATTTACAACAACCAATTCTAAACAACAACATAAATGCTAAACGAAAAGGGACTAAATAGAAAAGAACACTTATACCTAATACAAAACACGCTGATGCAAATTATACAATATGATGAAGAACTATTTCTGCAGTGTTACCTTAGAAGTCTACAATACTATATCTTCTACAACATGAACAACATGACAACACATCTTTCAGTGAAAAAAAGTACATAAGTCCCTTAGTGAAATAACTGGCATGGTGATATAAAAATACCATGAAGTCTGGCATGCCTAACACTAGAGGTGTGTTCCTCAGAACACTTGTGTCACCTGCTTTGTGCTTATCAGAAACCTTGACCTTTGACCTTCTGACCCCAAATTCAATAGTAGTCATCCCCTCACCAAGGACAAACAAGTTCAGTTTAAAGATGTTGGGTGCTACTCTTGACAAATTATAGAGCGATAACGAAAGTGTGATGCTGACGCTGAGGACGACGCTGACAACATCGGACAAAGTGATTCCTAAATGGCTACCATAATACACAGGCAACACAAATGCAACTGAACGGCCTCAAAATGAAATGGTGTCCTTTTTACCCCTGGTCCTGTGGCAAAACTGCGCTCAAGACTGTTGTAGCGAACATAAGCTATCATTTTTTGGCAACAGTCATTCAGTCAATTACCATTACAGAACGGTGCCAAACCGTTTAATAAAACCGAGGAAATAAACGCATGCCTTATGTAATAGTGGATAATAAGGATGGTAAGACATTTATAATGTCAGATGATAGAGAGGAAGTTAAAATGGCAATGTCA
Organism: Cyrtodaria siliqua; assembly: GCA_037043455.1. Classification (NCBI taxonomy): domain Eukaryota; kingdom Metazoa; phylum Mollusca; class Bivalvia; order Adapedonta; family Hiatellidae; genus Cyrtodaria; species Cyrtodaria siliqua. The sequence continues at coordinate 7,512 of JAWPHD010003531.1, read as the reverse complement.
TTATGCTTGTATAATACAGTATCTATTATTTTCTGAAAAATTTACTTATATACTAAATGTTTTACTCATTCCAAGTGGTAGATATAATACAGTTTTGAGATATAAATGTGCCTCGACGATATGCGCAAATCGCCTTCATGCTTATACTTCCTATCAAGTATCTCCAAAATCTGTTCAGAAGTTCAGTAGGACAGACAGACAGACAAGGGCAACACTATATTTAGTGGTCTCTTAAAAAGGTTTGACTCTATATGGCAATAGACTGTTTAATAAAAAATAAAATAGTAATCTATGCCTCTGTATAATATAAATTTCATTTTATAACATGGCTGATTAATAATCTTGTAGTGTTTAACATCTTACTACACAACATCGATGGTGGGCATGCACATGGCGCAGAACTGGGACTTGACAACATCGTGAGCAGAAGACTTTCAGGGACGTAGCGTGGCCTGTTTTCAACATACTCCTAATACGAGGTGCGAAGCTCTGAGTGAGGAAGTGTTTGGGAGGAGGTGTTTTCCACCCACGTGGGGGTTTCAGAGGCCATCCCCTAATTATTTTTTTCATCTTTGACCAAAATGGCACTCGTATAAGCGATATTTGTCAGGAATATAGACATTTTATTCTCACACAAAAATGGGCATTTTTCACCCTTACCTCCCCACTGTTATATTTTTACTAATTTTTTGCGTTTTTCAACTTTTAGGATATATTTTTTTATTTTTCCAAGTTACTTCCGCTCTCACGCTACGTCCCTGACTGTCTACACAACATTGTTAATTAATAGCATTCTTTGGTCAAGTCTATTAATTAACAAACAAAACAATGACAAGTATATTAGATGACAAATAAAACAATAATGAATTTTCTCTTAATGTTTACATTGTATCAGAATTTACTGTGTGTTTTTTCTGTGTTTAGTGTTCCATCATTTACTGATTTTTCTTTTCTGGCAGGACTACAGATGAAAAGGGTATTTCATAGCATAAACTAGCTGAGCAGGAGACAACAATATTATTGAAAATATTACAATTCTACAAATATTAACCCTTAACCCGCTAAGCACGACTATAATAGCCTTTGCTTCCATTGTAAACCCAGATCAGCCTGCAAGTAACTCGCTGATCAGGGTTTACAATGTCTGGCAGCTGAACAGTCATTTCCCCCAAAACACCCCTTTGTCACATAAATGGAATGGTCTTAATTCAAAGAAAGAACAGTCCATTTTATATATGTAGCGGGTTAACGGTTAAACAGAATTCATGTCAGCTGTTTTTAAGGCTCAATCATAATAAGTATTATAACTAGATGAAGTAGATGGCATGCCATAATAAATATATGCTTTTTGCCTCTCAAGGTCCTTTGGGGTAGGTCGAAGAATTGACAACCAGCTTAACTTAAATTATGTTCTCTCAAAGATCTTTCATTTGAAAGACATCCATGATGATATGGTGTAAGAGAAATATATTTGTCTGGTGATGCGGCTTTAGTCATAATTGGTAGGCATGTCACCGTCACCTTGTCTGTGACCTTGACCTTCATACATTGGTTTGGTCGCGCGATTATTTTTATGATGCATATATAAGTTTGATGATAGAAAATGAAGAAAGGAATTATACCCAACATTATGTGAGACCCCAAACTTAATTTTAACCCAGTTGACCTTTTCTGTGACCTTGACCTGTATATATTGGTGACTAATGTCATATGATTCACTGAAGTGTATGTATCGAAAGTTTGATGAAAAAATAGGAAGAAATGAAACAAGTATATTCAAATTAATGTTAAATTTTCTTGACCACAAAATAACCTTTGAACCGAGAAATTGACCTCGACTCTGCCCATAGTAATGACCTTCATATTGGTTAGGGTCATATAGTTAATATGTCATTAAGTTTATCAAAAGTTTGATGAAAAAAAAAAAAGAAGACGCAAGGTGACGGAAAAAGTGACCCCTTATATATAATATATCATGTTTTTCTTTGAAAAGACGACACAGAAAGCCCCTACAATGGTCATTCTCGAAGTGTAAAAAAAACAAGATGACAGAAATGGAGTATTATAATTACATAGTTACTTTCATATCACACCCAGTAATATAAGCACTGAAATCTCAGTAACTGAGAGCATTAATTAATTGTCACAATAAGATGTTTTGGGTTGATATAGGGGTGTGATATGAAAAGGGTGATCTATTATTTACATTTACACTTTGCTGAAAAGGTGTGATATATTAAAAAGGTACAATATATTATAGGGTATTTTTACAGTAAAGCTGCGATATTAGGAGTGTGATGCGGGGGTCATATGCAGCAGTGGTGTGATACAGAGTAATCTTATGTGCATGATATTGCTTTACTAAATGATACTGTATTTCACAGGGCTAAACTGGCCCCATATCTAGGCAGAGAGAATCCTATATAAAATTAGAACTTACTACAAATGTAAAATGTAAACTAATAAATGATGGGAAAATAAAACTAAAACATACCGATTTTGCACGCAATGATGAGCTATTAACGGTTGAGAAGGATTTCAATGAGACATTCGATGCTGAAGGACTAGGAGTGCGAAACTGAAACCAAAGTAAACAAGCATGCTCGATTAATGCTACAGAACAGAACATACTCCAGAAAATCAAGTTTTCTTTCTACTGATTATTTAACACACTGTTCCACCACTCGACCCCAATGAAGTGAGCAAAATTTAAGGTTTACAAACAACATTGCCAAAATTGCCAAAAACTGTACATAAAATTAATGTGATTTTGAGAAAATTGATTGTGTTTTTAAATATGTTGAAGAACCGGTACTAAGCTGTATTGAAAAACTAGATATGTTCAATTAAAAAGTTCTGGAGCATGTACTGTAGGCCAAAAATGAACTTTTGCAATTTAATTCTTCTGAACAAGACAGAAATACCAAACTGCGATTTATTGCAAAAGTTCAAAAACTGGGCAAGCTGAGCAAAGCAAAATGCGAGAACATGTTTAAAGTAGCTAACCCGCCAACAACAGCCAAATTTTACAACATGTGTACACCGTTTCTTAACCTACTGATGACCAGGTATATAATTTACCTATTTTGAGAATCCAAACTCTATAGATACAATATAAACTTCTTTAACCAGCCAGGCCAAACCCCAAAACTGGAGCGTCAAATTAAAAGAGTTACCAACTCATACCTTATGGCTTAAGTCATTTTACGCATATTTCAATCATGGGTATTTTAAAAACCCTTGAATAAACCTATACTTTTACACTTTATTATATGACCTGAACACTTGGCTGAAGTTTTCATAAACGGTTTTGTAGTGCAATTTGGCTGTTATTTTGAGGGTTAGCTTCTTTAAAATGAATACAAATGCTTATAAAAATTCAACACAATTAAATAAATATTTTATGTAATATAAAGGGATGGATGGACAGGTGTGTAGAGAAATGCATGTAGCACTGCTGGCTAGGACGTAGGGTGAGTTAAAGGGACACAAGACAATCTTGCAGTACTTATCAAGTGTTCAAAGGATGGTCCTCCCCGACCCTTGCTCCACCAATTGACGGGGAGATTAAACGGGTCGTCAGAAGACGGCACAAGTGTTCAAATAAGCATCTCAGTTTATTATTCCAGAATTATTTTGACATAAAACCAGCTTGAATATATACATTTAAATACTAAGGTAATAAAGTTTGGAGTTTTTCTTAGTTATTCTAACAATTTAAATATAGTATTGGTGAACAGTACTCAACAATGAGTATGACACGAACACAATCTGTTTCAAACTATTAAAAAAAAAAATATCAAAAAGAATTTGAAAATATATACTACTCAAAATTTGCTAAGGATTACTTTTTTGCTGTGTAAATTTCTTGCTGAAATAAATAGCATTATTTCTATTTTACGTGAAATTATTTAGCGCAGTGTATGATCATGTGATCTCATGACTCGAACTGTTGAAGTATCAATCAAATTAATATCGTTATTGTGAATTAATAAAAGTGATCCTTAGCAAATTATGAGTAGTATATATTTTTTTAGAAACACTACATGATGCTGCAAGTTTTTAAAAATCAAGATTGCCACGTGTCCCTTTAAAAACTCAAAAAAATAAATCCTCTACATAATTATGACAATTCTTTAATAAACTTCTCAGGTCCCAACACCAAAAACAAAATAATTAATCGAAATACCAAAATATGTCATATAGTACATAGATTTAAAAGGAATAGAGGCCACATTAAATGGTCGTCGTTTTATTCACCCAGTCTTTAATATACTGACGGTCAATGGAATCGCACCAGTGGATTAAATGGGTGTTAAACTGTATTGCTTTTTAAGTAATTTAAGTATTTTGAAATTGAAGGATATCAATTATCACTGATTGTCTCAGAATTCCTAAACATGGTATATTGTGTTCAGTATTGTGTTACAGTTTTTCCATTCCTAGGAATCATCCCAACTCCTGTTATTTCAGCAAGATAAGGTCAATTGTATAACTCTAGCTAAGTGTAGCCTAACCTTATCTTGTTGGAGTAATGTAAGTAATGTCCATCCAAATGATTTCCTTTGACATTTAGCTTAGACAGGTATTAAAATGTGCGACTGTTGTTTTTGTTTTCTACCTGTGTGACTTTAACTGATTACAATACACCATGTTTAGAAATTCTGAAACAATCAGTGTTTGCATTTGTTAATTAATAGCCTTCAATTTCAAAATATGCACTTATTATTATTATAAATTACTTAAAAAATGTAACACCCATATAATCTACTGGTGCATTTTGACTGACTGCCAGTATATTTGCAATTTTAAAATACATGTACTGTGTGGTATCCAAAGATGAATTGAACTGAAATGAATTGGGGTTTTACGGCGCACCAACAAAAGAAAGGTTATATGGTGCCAAACAAACAGGGATGAACATTCCAGGTTCATCCTCCATTTACATCTAGATAAAATATGGAGAATGGGCCTAGAACCTTCAAACCTGCAGAACTGCAGAGTTGCTGCACATTCTATTGTAGACAGTCTCCATTTACGATGGAGCCACGTTTCCACATTTGCATATGCGGTGTTATGAAGAAAACCCTGAATGAGCATGATAAAAAAATGACAAAACGACAAAATGAAGATGATTGATTGATTGAATTGGATTTTATAGTCGCACCAACAGCTAAGGTCATATGGCGACTTTCCAGCTTCCATTGGTGGAGGAAGACCCCAGGTGCCCCTCCGGGCAATTTTCGTGCACGGGCGGGCACCTGGGTAGAACCACCGACGTTCCGCAAGCCAGCTGGATAGCTTCCTCACATAAAGATTCCTAGGCCCCTGAGGGATCGAACCTACAGCGGTGAGGGGCAAGTGATTTCAAGTCAGAGACGTTAACCACTCGGCCACGGACGCCCCTAAAATGAAGATGAAGGTGATTACTTATATTACATGCAGTTTACATAAAGTTGGTGCTCCCTCACATTGGTATGCACCGAACAAACAAAAAGCAGTTAATTCTGTTTAATTTTGACATTATACATCGGATTTTAAGTAAATTGTGGATTTACATGCTGTATTTTCTAACATGTAATAATGTTTAGGCCAGTTTTTTTTTTATTATTAGGTTTACCGATTTTTTCTGGAAAAATGAAGGGTAGGAGGAGGGAATAAAAAAAAATATATATCATGAAAACATACCTACAAAGGCGTCTAAAAGAAAAAAAATGACTTTAATCTTAGTTTCAAGGTAACAAGTCAATTAAAAGGCAATCTATTATGGCTTATTTTGATTATTTGTTGCAAGCTTCATGAAATTTCACCTTGTGGTCTTATAAACTGTTGTATGCAGACAGACAAACTGACAGATAGAAAACCCCAAACCATGTATTAAAGTATAAAATTAACTGCGCATTCTGGCTAATCAAAATATCTGTCCCAGTCAAGCCAGTTAAGCTTCTTTTTTTTTTTTTTAAAAATTTAAAAACAATTTAAAAAAAAAAAAAAAAAAAAAAAAATTTTTTGATTTCGGCAATAATTTGGGTCGGCGGGTCGGTAAACCTAAAAATTAAAAAAGTCTGGCCTAAGTAGTTTCAAGGGTTGCCATAATAACAAATCAACTTGTAAATAATAAAACTCAGTAAATGCATGAGGTGACTGCATGATCCAAATGATGATATACCAAGCCATCGAAATTTACAATTAGTTTACTTTTCATGTTTTCTTTTTTTATTAAATTTGTCATGTTAATATTAATATGTTAATCCGTTAATCAAACTGTTATGTAATAAAGTCAGATAAAAGTTTATGCATAAAATGTTTCACATGGTTCTTTAACATGCTCGGGATTGCGGAACATCCGTGGTTCTACCCAGGTGCCCGCCAGTGCACAAAAATGCCAGTAGGTGCACCTGGGGTCTTTCTCTACCAACAGAAGCTGGAAAGTTGCCATATGACCTTAGCTGTTGGTGCGTCTACGAAATCCATTGAATTCAATTAACAGTCTCGGTCCTGATATATGGGACCGCCCGGTTTACATCCCCATTCAACAGACAAGGCTAAGTGAAGTTTCTAGCCCACGTGCACATCAAAGAAACACACTGGTGACAATGAGACTTGAGACTGTAATTCTCGGATTCAGAGTCAAACTTGCTGTCCACTGGGCCACAGCGACCCTTAAGTTAATTCTTATGATTTTCCCCTAAAATACCCTTGACCAACCAGACTGATATGTGTAGATTTTGATATGAAATTGAAGCATACTAAAATGCTTTGTATTGACATTTCTTCCAGATAGCCTCCAGTCCCTTTAAATTAATTATAAATGCAAGCATGAACTTATTTACATTTTTTTAGTTATCTTAGATAATGGATTAAAGAAGCAATACAATGTCTGAATACATTACTGCTTTGCAATCCTCTGCCTTTAAAAGTGAAAAGGCCATTCTTATGAGCATTTATTTCAAATGGTTTTAGATAAGAGCAAAAGCATGTAAATAGAAAAGTTTAAAGCATGAATCACAGAATCCAATCAGAAACAAGAAACTTAAAAACTCTAGAAAAAAGCAGCCCAAGAACAACAAAGAATGGGAGATAAACCAGGAAGAAGCCTAAATAAGGGAGGTAACTCACTTGTTGTTCTGAAGAATAAGCTTCATCGTCGCTGACATCTGTGTGTTCATCATCACCTGGAGACAAAAAAATGATGACATTAGATCAATTGGGGAAGGCGACCTTGGAGGGAATAGCAATATAGAGTATAGGGTTTTACTCATCATCCCAACTGTCTTTACCCATCAAGAGTTGATAGATAAAAGTATTTGCATATACCAGTAGTTTCATATCTGCTTTAATGCATCTTAATTATTCTGGTATTCTGGAACAGGTGATCACGAAGTTAATAATGAACGATTTTTTTTTTTTACAGAGATGTCTATATTCAGTTTATGTACACAGGGCAGGAAAATTCCACTCATTGGCTCGTAATGATGAGTGCTCGTTGATTCAGGACGAGTAGAAATCCAG